>WTSP01019513.1:0-29315 GCA_025331215.1 Actenoides lindsayi | reverse complement strand
GCAGCACGCGAGGCACCACCCGCGCGCGGCGCAGGTGCGAACAACACAGCACGCGAGGCACCACCCGCGCGCGCAGCGCAGGCGCAAACCAAACAGCACGCGAGGCACCACCCGCGCGCGGCGCAGGTGCAAACAACACAGCACGCGAGGCCCGCGCAGCGCAGGCTACAAACAGCTCGCGGGGCCCGCCCGCGCGCCGCGGAGCGAGGCGGCCGCTGCTTCGCCCTGCGCGAGCCGGGTCGCTGCCGGCTCCGCCGCGTTTCAATCTCCCGCCGCTCTCCCGGCGACGCCCCCGCCGCCGCGTCATCCCCTCAGCATCGCTTTGCCGGCTCTGGCGGGTCCCTCCGCGGGCTGCCCCGGCCCCGGGAACCGCCCGCCCGCCGCAATCGAGCGCTCGGCCGCGGGTCTGACCGGTGCCGCCGCCTGGTTCACCGCAGACTGTGAGTCGTTACCTGGTGTCCGTGTGGGTGGTACACGCGGGGAAGGTCCGAGGCGCCGCGCAGGCCGGCGAGGCGGGAGCGGCAGGCGCCGAAGGTGACCGTTAGCGCTGTAGAGGTGGCCTGGCGCTCACCCTCCGCGCCGAGCAGGCTGTTTTAGAGACTAAGCCCCAAGTGTGAAGGAAGGGACGTCCTAATGAGAACTATTCCCTTCGTTTCACGAGTAGCTTGCCAAAGTCATGGTGGCGTTTGTGTGCAATGCCGTGTGGAGTGCATCGACGCTCCCAGCAAAGGCGAAGGACAGGCTTAACTTGCGTCAGAGGTGTTTTGGCAGTTCCTCTCTGAATAAATGCGTTTTATGGTAAATGATATTTGGGCTGTAAATTCCTGCATCCAGGAGCTGCTGCCATCAGCTAAAAATTCGAGGAAAAAAATTAAGTATTCGAAACTATTTCATACTTTATCCACGTAGCAGCTCTATCTGGTGCTTATTGCATGTAAATAATGCAAAAAAAAAAAACCACCCCAAAAAGCAGTCCAGTGAAGAGGTGCAAAATACTCTATCTGCTCCAAACAAAGGGGTTTGGATACATAACAATGGTACGTGTTGATTTTGTGAAAAACACAAGTGTTTTCAAAACTTGCAGCTTTCTGAGCGGAAAGAAACCACAGCGACAGCAGCTTCTGTAGCACTGAAGGGAACGTACGAATTTTACGTTATAAGTTACTTCCAATGAGTAGTTTGTTTCGTTTATTGAGGAACATTTAAGGATAGAGGAAATGAGTAAGCATGAAGTGCAGCTGGGATATTAAAAGGGGAGCCTACATGACAACCGCCACATACCCTGCAGCGAAGAGGTTTAATAAAAGAACTAGGGAAAGCACCAGGATGCTTTCTTTATTGCAGCGTTACCGAAGCGTAATAAAGAAACCGAACACGCAACAAACAAAAGTAAACTACAGTACTGATCCCACGTTATTGGGCTGTTTAATAAACGCACCGATGGCCCACTGTTAAACGCGAAGGGATTTGGGAGCAGCGAGTAACAAATATGGAAACTCATCTAAAATAGCTGGTGTAGATCCTGTTGAAGATAATGCCTTCCAGGAAGTAATCACTGTAAAATGATGGGGGGGGGGGGGGAATTTAAACTAATTTGATGGCCTATTTGATGCAGCTGGTGGGGAACCTAAACAGCAGACTATAGACTTTGTGTTTACTGCTCTGTGTGGGCTTCACCACCACCAATAAACTGGGTGTGAATTCTGGGCAATGGCTTCTAATCAGGCCGGTATTACTCCCTGCATCATTAAGGGCTTGACCCGGGTGAAAGTAGCCTCCATGGCTGCCAGCCCACACTAAATTAAAAAAGAAAATAAACTCCATGAGCCACTTGAGACCTGCAGCTACAGAAGCTTCTTGTGACTCCAAGAGCAATATTTCCCCTGGTGACCACAGAATGCTAGATGGAGAGTGAACAGTCACGAGCTCGGCTGCGGAGCTTGAATCTGCTCGTTTGATTCCTGGGCTGTACCTGGGGCACAGGCTTTCCCCAAGTGCTACTATGGGACTACACTTCATACATTCAGAGAAAGCTGAGACTTCTTAACATGGCTGTGGCTTGTGCAGTCGTGCAATAAATGAGCAGTAGAACTGAGAATAGAATGATCTAAGCCCTGTCTCCTGATCTCATTCTTCAATCACTAAAGTAAAAAAACCAAACCCTCCTGTCTTTATAGGTACTGGCCAAATCCATTTGTATTACTCCAGTGGTATTAGGAAATTTTATAATCCATGGACACATGGGCAGTTTATAAATATAGAAATTTCCATGACGTTCAGTCCTTTCCAGGATTTTAAATCAATTCAAATGCATTTCCACTAATGTATCTGCCTAAAAATTTTACAGAATGCTCACAACTACAGGTTTGGCTATTAAAGATACTCTTCTGTGTTAAGCAAGGTTGTCTTCCCTATTAAAATTGACAGCCAGGTCCGTACGGTCCATAAAATAATGGAAAGGGTCACTGTGAACAGGGCTGCAATGAATCCCAAGGTTCTCATAACCCCTTGGAGCGTGCTGTCAGAGTAAACTCACAGGAATCTCTCAAAGAATATCGCTTTGCAGTTTAGTCTTGCCTCTCACACAGAGCAGAAAAAACAGCCAAAAATCAAATTCTGACCACGTTTGCTTATAGAGGATTCCAAATACGTTCAATAGATTGCCACTGTAAGAAGGAAGAAAACTTTTGATGGCTTAGGAGGTTGTGTTCAGTCTGTCTCAGTATTTCTTGGGTTTATTGGTGCATTCTCTGTCCCTTGGTGTCCCAGCAGTGCCCAGAAGTGCTGGCACAAGGGCTGCTTCACCTTGCCAGGGCCAGATCACCCGCTGCCATCCTGTCTGGCTGTAATGAGTCTTTGGACAATGAGCACAACATGCCTCAAGTTGTTGCAGCCTGACAGGTTGAAGAAGCATCCAGATATTTGAGCCTCCTGAGGGGATCTGTTGAGCAAACATCTTGGGATGCATGCCAGCTACAGTCTGACCAAATGTCTCCTCACAGAAGATGGTTGTGATGACAGAAGCATGGTAAGGTAGATAGCTACCCTGGCTGTAAAAGGTGGATCACTAGAACAAGGGAGACCCAAGTTTATGAGTCTGGGGCTATCCAAAGACCCTTTTCCAATGTGCTGAGTGGGTTTTCTCTGTCTGAGATTCAAGGTGGCAGGGCCATTCTCCACTGTTGGAGTGGATGATGTGTTACGTGACTGTGGAGAAAAAATGTGAAATGACCAGGTCCTGAGCAGAATTAATGGTGCAGACAGGAGGAAATGTTCCCTGGGTCTGTTACCCGCAATGGAGAGGATCACTTTCAGTGTCTTTTCTCACAGTTCACTTCAACTGGTGATTGGATAAAACATGTTACAATTTTAAAAGACTGGGACCTGCTCTATTTCTTGTGGCTTTGGTTGTTTGGGTTTTTTTGGCAAAGAAGTCTTCTTTACAGTGAATGTTTCACATAGATGAAATCATTTACATACAGCTGTATGGCTTCAACCCTGTCCTTAGAAGAGATTTCTCCTTCTCCCTACATTTTGTGTATCACTCTGGGTTCAGAATTCCACTTTAGAGGTCAGGGATCCCAGGGATTTTTTGGACGTGGTCCCAGATATCTTGAAAAATACTATTTAATGTATTGTGCACCTCTGTGGTAATCCATTCAGTCTCCTCTACCTTTTACCTCTACAGAAACAGTAGTTTCTTCTTTTCTCAGAAGCTAAGCTCAAATTGTACCTCCTTCTTATCTAATATGGAAGCTCCTCTAATGCTGTTTGTAGAGGTTTGGAGGGAACGTTGCAGCATTCTTTATTTGTAAGGGAAACTAACTGCTACCAATCCTACTTATTCATGTGTGATTCTTGCAATTTCTTTTTTTCCTGGACATTCTGCAAACGTGGTAAATTGGCTAGTCTTGATGTCATCTGACCAGCTTTTCATACACTTGACAGTAGAACAGGCCTAAGATTTCACTGATGGGTACAGTTTGTATGTTAGTCTGGAAGTCAGGTTATTCCTTTCCACTGGAAGATGTAGGATTCACTATATGGGGCACTGTTGTCACAGGTTATGACAAAAAATGATGTTACAAGAACACACTTGAGTAATCAGTGATGGTCTCCTGCATTTTTCCAAATATTAGCAGTCAATCCTGCAGCCAGCCTAAAGCTGACAGCTCAGCAGTTCATTTGAACATGCACACATCTAATTTCATTAAAAGATCTTAGAACTTTAACACTTTGGGTGGGAATATTTTTATCATCTGCACCAACAACTTGACATGCTGTGCTCTTGTGGAAAAGGTGAAAGTAGGTTCCAGCATCACTTGGAACTGCAGATGGTGTGGAAAGTCATGCCTTTCCTCCTGTGTCACTTCTAAAGCATGAGCTTCAGGACAATATTAAAAGTGATGTATTCCCGCAGAGTTCCCATACTTTATGTAAAAAGGCAAACATGTTTTGTCTGAAATGCAGATGGAATTATTTCCAAGTTGTCACCTATACTTTGCTTTTTCTCCCGAGGGTCTGTGGAGCTCTTTCCTGTGATTAATGGTACCATTTTACTTAGTGTTTCTCACTAGCCTACTACACTTTTAAGCCAGCGTCTTCCAATACAACCTTTCCCCAGGCTTGGCTATGCAGGAAGCTTCTGCTTTGCTAAGAATATCCTTTGTGTTTACAGCTATTCTAAGCAAAGGCAGTCAGGTGCAGAATATGGCCCTGCCAGCTACTGCTGCCATCAGGCTACTTCTTCTTTCCTCCATGCCACTGCAGCTACACTTCAAACAGCCTTGTGATCTCTTTCCACTTCTCTACCTTTTAGAGAAGAGATGTATGGATGATCTTATTTTTTCTTCCCAGTATGGGAAAAATTCAGCCTCTGTTTGTCCTCATCTTCTGCTATTAAATGCTAATAAGCCCAGAAATCCCTTTGGATTCTCTACCCCAGATCCACCCCTAAGCTTCTGAATTAACTGCTGCACAAAAGAAAAAAAAACTCAGTTACCTTTAACATTTATTTATTCTTGGTATATGTGACCTATTGTACAGCTTAATTCAGTCTTCTTGCTTTTCATCATTGTTCTGTCATTGGTGTTCAGGTGGAGTTTTTCTTTGCTGCTGATACTGGGCCATTTGGGATAATTCTGTTGCCTCCACTGCCCGTGACTTGTTTTGCTCTCTGTAACCTCTCAGCTGAGCTTTCCAGTATACTTACCTCTCCGTAAAAATATTTGCAGAATTCCCTACT
Source organism: Actenoides lindsayi (assembly GCA_025331215.1). Classification (NCBI taxonomy): domain Eukaryota; kingdom Metazoa; phylum Chordata; class Aves; order Coraciiformes; family Alcedinidae; genus Actenoides; species Actenoides lindsayi. The sequence goes on along the minus strand of WTSP01019513.1, from coordinate 24,070 downwards.
CTCTTCTTTCAGCGAGGAATGATCGTCCACCATCTTAGATAATCAAGAGCCTGTTACAATCCAGACATATTAAAAGTTAGCGCTTTCTTGTAGCCACTATTATGTGATTACAGTGTTTTAGCAGCTAGTGCTTTGCTTTTGTGCGCAAGCCGTTAAATGTAACAAAGGCCCATTGTGTTCAATGTGGGAAAGCAAATAATTTTTAAAACGTGATTAATTGTGTAAGCATGGACCTTTTAAGTACATGTGGTAAGCCCTGTGCCATGGGAATGGCACTTACTGCTCTCTCAGCGTGAGGCTGACGAAGTAAACAACAAGTTAAAATGCGGCCGATAGTCTCCCTGGCATTCATTAACATAGCATAGAAAGCAGAAACTGGCCACATTTTATATAAAAAGGCTCTAGAAATCTGTGTCTACTTACATTAACATTAGTCAATTGGTGGGTGCCAACTATGCACATAGCATGTTTTATTTATAGGTCTATATAGTAGTCAAACCCGTTCTATCACGGAAATGTGTTATTCATTAATTCATATTTTGCTCAGCCATACTTTACTTCTTGAACCCATCCAGGTGGTTTTTAAACGATGAGGGTAATTTAATACCAAATAGCATTCACATTCACCCTATTTTTCAATTCCGTGTAACTAAATAGTCCTGATTTTGTCTATTATTTACCTTTAATTAGCTCACATATATTGCAAACTAGAGTTTGCCTGTGTTTTTATGGCAAAATTCTACACAATGGTTAGAAATAAAGGTGGAATAAACAGTCAGCTTACTGAATAGAATATTCCACAGTAACTTTTTCTCAAATATCCATTCTTTATATCAACTGAAATGGTAAGTAGTGCTATATATATATGCTTCTGGTGCCTAATTTGTTTTTAAAGTGCTCATTTAAAATGTCTAAAATGTTAATTTTAGCCTACTGTTTAAAAGCTCTGCATGAGATCTAGTCACACATTACAGAACATAGATCATATCAAATGACCTCAACAAATCCAGCAACATGCAATGTATATGTGTTTTCACTAAAGGAGCTTTATAGGTTTCCATGACTTAACCTATGAGGTTTAAGTGGGTTTAAGGAGGAAAACCAAACCCCTTTTCTTGTTGGTTCTTTTTATCTAATATGTGAACGTGAACTTGACATAATCTAATTTTAATCATGAGGAAAAATTAAAACAAAGTTTAAACAAGAACAATCTATCAGCACTGAAGTGCTGTCAATTACCGCTTATTACCACATTTGTCATGAGAATCAGTCGTACAGGTCATTTATGAATGGCCACAAAGCAATTTCTTCCGTTTCCAAGGCACACAACCTTTGCCATTCCGTGATGTATGTAAATACTGGTGTCCAAGTTGCTTCTAAAACACCACCACTGGGGAGGGAGAAGGAAATCTTACTGCCACTGAGATGCACAATTCTTCAGTCTCTGAAGAAAAATAAGGGCTAAGCCAGTAGTAAGTTTTTATAATTAGATTGATAAAGGAGAAGATGTCAACATTGTAAATTATTTCTGCTGGGGTGGAGGGTCTTAAAATAGGGTACAAGGCTTGTGATGAAAATTCACAAATCTTTGCTATCAGCCTTGAAATGCAGAAGTATTTTTAAACCTTACTTGCAGGGCAAGACAATTGTTTCCTGTTAGATGTTTTTGTTTTCTTTTAATTTATTTTTTTAAACTTAATTTAATTTGATTTATTTCTTTTATTTTCTTAAAAAAACCCCTAATGACTACATGGTCGCATGTCTTCTGCATGTTTCAGTTCTCAGATATAGGTTGAAAAATAATGTTTTCCTCTTCTGTGGAAACTATAAATTCTCAACCACTTACAACATCCTTCCTGAGATTCACAGCCCCAGATAAACTTGCCCTGCTTTGTGGAACAGTGCAGCATTTTAGTAGGATTTCAGATACAGCAAACATTTCTTGATCTTCTCTGCAGCTTTTCCAGAATGATTTCAGAGGATGCAACTAGGCATTTGAAAGGATAGCCAGGACAAGGTCAGTTCTGCAAATCCCTGTGGCTCAGGTTGACTTTTAGAAGTCTCCAACAGAGGGGTCACCTATCTGTCTCATTTCTTGCATGAATCTTAAAGGAAAAATAAAATAAACCAGCATAAAATAAAGCAAAACAAAGCAAAATAAAATAAAATAATCAAGCTGAGTTTGACACCTTTTATTTCATTGGGCTGTATGAGATTTAAGGGCTCCTCTCTTCAGACTCATGCAGCTGTAGCAGCATTCATGTTACAGTGATTCTGTTCCTTAATCCAGAATTTTTAGATAGGGAGATTGCAGCTGCTCATGTATTTGGAAAAGACAACATCGGGGTCACATTCTCCAAAATGAGGCTAGGTTAAGTCTGAAGGACCTATCCATCAGACAGAGGGACAGCTGAAGAAAGCCAGAGAGTTTAGATGGAAACGTTGCCTTGGGTGAAACTTTCTTATTAGAAAGTTTACCCCTGACTTTATCAGCTGCCTGAAGTCCAGAACGAAGGACCCTCTGCTACTCCAGTGAAAAGCAGCCTTTCTTTAGCAGTGTTTCCCTATAAATAATAGTGGTCGTAGTCATTTGCCAAACATTGACTTTACAAGTCATGAAAAGCTTTTGGGTCTAGGATTCAATTTGGGCAGAGATTAGGTTTCCGTGTCCAAAACAAACAACCTTAAATCATTACACATCCTACATTTTGCTATTACTCATGTCTACAAGTATCATAACCTTAGTCAAATTGAGCCTGTCTCCGAAATGGTTTAGGACATCTGGAAGTCCCTCGAGGAGCCTGGTGTCTTACACATTGGCAGAGGAATCCCCAAACACTTTGTCAGCAGCAGTGAGTTTAGCACAAAGCAGAGCGCCAGAGCCACTTTCTCCACTAAATACAGTAATTTGCAAAAGGAGTAACCCTTCACTGTTTGCATGAGCAGTGACTGCTTGTTAGTGATTAAAGCACTTTGCCGGGAAGCGAGAGGCTCACTTTCAGATCCCTGACCCAGCTCAAGACATCCAGACCTCCTTCTCTTGAGAGAAAGGGAAAGCCACACTTGTGGTGTTAAAAAAAAATGCTTAGTCCTCATGCGGAAGTTATGCCGAAGAGCCACTGAGGGATAAAAAAAACCCAGCCAAGAACAAATGCATCCCTTTTAGAGCATATTACTAAAATAGGATCTGCCTATTGACAGTGGTCCTTCTCTTTAGACAGTATTGTTTCTTGAGACAGTTATTTGAGAGGGAGAATGTCTCTGCTTGCTGCTGAGGCTGTTGCTGTTTACAGACTGCTGTGTTTAACCTAGTCAACACCTAACACTGAGGACGTGTCCGGAATTTGCATCACTGCTTACTCTTCCAGAAGGAACATGGTCCTAGGTGTATGAAAAAGGACAAAATATGTCTTTCAGCACAGAAAGAGCTGAGAAAAAAAATAGAGTATCTTTCCTGTCCCTGGTTACATGATGTGTATAATCTTGAACCTGATGGACCAAGGCAAGTGAGCCTTATTTTATTTATATCTCCAGTATTTTTCTAACAGGTGTTTAATACAGAATTACCAAGGGGAAATCCTTCAAAACACATAGGAAATCACTCAGTTCTAGATCAAAGCAGAGTTTGTTTTCTCATGTTGACTTGATAGTGCCTTTTGTGAAGTCAGCCACGTAAAATAAAGAGGATGATGATGATAAAAAGGTGGGTGAATTCTCTGGAAGTCAGTCAAACCCTGTCTTCAACACAGCAGGGATTCATGTGCACGTAGGCTGGTTACACTGCTTCGTGTTTTGCTTGATGTTCCTCGATAACATTTACTAGCCATGCTGAGTCATCTTTAATATATGTGTAAGCAGTTAAGCTGCAGGTGTTTTTCAGGTTCTACCACACTGAGATGCTGAGGACTTCCCCAGTTCAGTTTCTGATTGTTTACAATCTCCTGCTGTGCCTGCAATATGCTTGAATTGTACTTAAAACACATAAATCTGCCTTCAAAGGCAGCTTGGGAGGCAGAAGTGTGGCTAGGGAATTTTAAATTGAAGGGACAAGCCATGGCTACAAAGAGCTCAGTCTTTAGTAGTGGGTGTTGCAGTTTGTTCCAATTACAGCACGCACCAGAGTGTGAAATGTTCATGCCAATCTAGTAAAAAGAAAAAGTACATGCAATGCTGAAATTAACACCTTTGTAATTACAGACGAGCTCCTTTACTACTACCCAGCAAATGCAGCTGAGGCAGGTTTGGAGAAGGGTAGGCATAATGGGTTGTGCAACAGGAAACGTGACGTTGGTCTGCAATCGGACTTGATAATTGGATCCTTCTTTGGCAGCCAGATAAAATAATTTGCATTTCTGAGTAGAAGACTTTTAAGAGTGCGCTACGTCTCTATTTGCCTAACTGAAAACCGGACAAGAAGGTTTTTTGGGTTTTGTTTTTTTCATTTAACTGACTTGCATTCCCCTTCTTTCCCTCATGTACCATTAACATCACAAAACTATACATTTGGCATTCTTCAACATAATTTATAGCTCCTTTTGCAAATCAGGCTAGTAACAAGCCATCACAGAGGCAAACATGCCTTTCATTTACATTGAGTGAGCTGTCTCAGGCTCATGACAAAATGAATAGCTGGATATCCCCCAATAATCCCAGTCCCTCACTATTCACACACATTCTCAGTGACTCATCCAGAAAAATATCACTGAGTGTGTCTTTTAATTTTATTCATGTTTCCACTATAACCCTGCAGAGGCTTCCTAGTGCTTGTAAGATTATTTTAGTTAGCTTCACTTGCCAAACAGATCTTTCCCCACTTTATTATATTGTCATTATTATTTCTACTATATAGGAAGTATATCGCCACGTATCATATATCAAAACATTGCTAATGCCATTAAGACAATGCCAAGACTAGTCACGTGAGACGTATGAAAAGGCAGCTTCAGAGAGCCTTGAACATTAGCTGACCAGTTTCTGTCCAGCTAGTGTTGCATGTGGATGCCAAAGCCAGAAACAGACATCCCGTCCAGACCAACAGAAGGAACTTCTCTCTCTCTTCTTAAATGAAAGCTGGGAAGCAAACACCACGTTGTATCTGAGGACCTTTTGAAAAAACAGCGCACTCTCATCCAAATGCTTTTTAGAATTTGTTAGTGTGGGGATATGTACTTCCATGGAAGACATCACAGAATCACAAAATCCTAATTCCGTGTTTAGAATCGTATGGTTAGCAGAACACGGTTATTATATGAGGCCCAGTCAGCATGGGTTTGCAAAAGGCAGGTCCTTCTTGACTAACCTGAACTCCTTCTGTGACAAGGTGACCTACTACTTAGTGGATGAAATAAAGGCTGTGGATGTTGTCTACCTAGACTTTAGCAAAGCTTTTGATGCTGTTTCCAACAGCATTCTCCTGGAGAAACTCTCTGCTCGTGGCTTGGATGAGAGTACACTTTGCTGGATAAAAAATTGGCTGTGTGGCTGGGCCTGAAGGGTGGTGGAGAATGGGGTTAAATCCAGTTGGTGGGCAGTTACAAGTGGTGTACCATAGAGCTCAGTACTGGGGCCTCTTTTCTTTCATACCTTTGTGAATGATCTGGATGGGGAGATTGAGTACACCCTAAGTAAGTTTGCAGATGACACCAAGTTGGGTGGGTGTGTTGATGTGCTTGAGGGTAGGGAGGCTCTACAGAGGGATCTGGACAGGCTGGATCTATGGGCTAAGGCAAATGGTACGATGTTCAGCAAGGCCAAATGCCAGGTCCTGCACTTGGGTCACAACTACCCCATGCAGTGCTGCAGTCTTGGGTAGGAGTGTCTGGAAAGCTGTCTCATGGAAAAGGACTTCAGGGTATTGGTTGACAGCCGGATGAATATGAGCCAGCAGTGTGCCCAGGTGGACAAGAAGGCCAACAGCATCCTGGCTGGTATTGGATATAGTGTGGCCAACAGGACTAGGGAGGTGATTGTCCCCCTGTATTCGGCACTGGTGAAGCTATACCTTGAATACTGTTTTGGGCCCCTCACTACAGGAAGGACATTGAGGTGCTGGAGCAGGTCCAAAGAAGGGCAGCAAAGCTGGTGAAGGTTCTAGAGAACAAGCGTTATGAGGAGCAGCTGAGGGGACTGGGGTTGTTTAGCCTGGGGAAAAGGAGGCTGAGGGGAGACCTTATTGTTCTCTACAACTACCTGAAAGGAGGTTGTAGCAAGGTGGGGGGATTGGTCTGTTCTCCCAAGTAACAAGTGATAGGATGACAGGAAATGGCCTCAAATTGTGCCAGGGATGGGGTTAGTTTGCATATTAAGAAAAAAAAATCACTGAAAGGTTTGTAAAGCACTGGAACAGGCTGCCTGGAGGGAAGTGGTTGAGTCACCATCCCTGGAGGTATTTAAAAGGCTTGTAGATGTGGTGCTTAGGAACATGGTTTAGTGGTGACCTGGTGGTGTTGTGTTAATGGTTGCACTTGATGATCTTAAAGGTCTCTTCCAACCAAAAGGATTGTATAATTCTATGATAGAATTCTATGATTATAATTCTACAGTTTAGGTTGGAAGGGACATTAAAGATCACCTATCTCCAAACCCACTGCCATGGGCAGGGACATCTTCCACTAGACCAGGTTGCCTAATCCAGCATGGCTTTGAACACTTCAGGGAGAGGGCATCCACAGCCTCTCTGGGCAGCCTGTTCCAGTGCCTCACCACCCTCACAGTGAAGAACTTTTTTCATATATCTAATCCAAATCTACCCTTTTTCAGTTTGAAATTGTTACCCCCTGTCCTTTCTCTACATGTCCTTGTGAAAAGTCCCTCTCCAGCTTTCTTGTGCACCCCTTTTAGGTACTGAGAGGCTGTTGTAAGGTCTCCCTGGAGTCTGCTCTTCTCCACACTGAAAACCTCCAACTCTCGCAGCCTAGAAGAGCTGCTACAGCCCCCTGATCATCTTCATGGCCCTCCTCCAAACTCACTCCAACAGGTCCATGTCCTTCTTATGTTGCGGGCCCCAGAGGTGAAAGCAGCGCTCTAAGTGTGGTCTCACAAAGAGCAGAGTAGAGAGGGAGAATCACCTCCCTCAACCAGCTGGTCACTCTTCTTTTGATGCAGGCCAGGATATCATTTGACAGGGTTCAAAAAACTCAAGAAACCTTTTGACAACTCTGTAACTTTCTGTTTGCATATATGTTTTGTCCATAAAGGGGAGAAACCCAGTACCATTACATTATAGCTCAAAGGACAGAAATAAGGCCACAGGAACCTTAACGCTGGCATTTCCTACCCTCTTAAACCTTGCCCCTGCAATCTCATCAGCCATCTGACAACGCATCTTAGTGTAATGAGAAATCTCTTCAGGTGTCCTCTTGCCCTCTAGGTCTCTAAGTCCAGCTATTCCCATCTTCCTGTGCAGGTAACTGGGTGCACTAGAGTTCTGGGTGCACTAGAGTTCTGGGTGCACTACAGTTCTGATCTTTACTGCTGATTTATTTTTTTTTTTAGGTGGGGAGCTGAAAGCAAAATACTAAAACAATTAAAATTCTTTAATTTCTATCTTTTATCTAGTTTATACTTTCTGGTAATTATAATATACTACATACTAAACAAGCAATTTTTGCATTATTGGCTATCACTGTAAGCAGCAGCCTGGCTATAATTAACCTAGGCAGAATTAGTGTTTGATCTTCCCTTACTGCAGTCTGTGTTGCTTTTCATTTGTATATCTTAGCAGAAAATATAGTGTATCTGGTCACCATAGGAACACATTCCCCATCTGCTGTATTATCACATTTTTTCCCCTTGACTTCTGTAGATTGCAGTCCTCTTTACTATGTTGTCAAGATATGTAGGGGCCAATTTCCTCCCCATTTAAAAGGAGTTATGACAGACATGAAAGCAGTCCTGTTTCTTAACTCTTGGAATTCCATGACTTTTCATGTACACAGCATTTTCAACAGTATACCTGCAAACCACTTCCTTCCTTTCTAGCCTTTATAGAAGTACTGCTTTCCAAGAAAGGGGGCTGGGAATTGTGTCAACCACTTTTTAAGGAAAAAAAATGCAGTTTCTCTTTGCAAAACTTTATGTCCCATTAGGCATCATGAGCTCCCTTCTGACCAAGCCGTACAGCTCATCATTAGAGTCACATGCTGTGGTGCAATGGGAAAAAGTTTACCAAGAAGCCTAGTGAAAGCATGGGAACCAAGGGGCACCACTCAAATTCCCATATGGCACAATAGGCCAAAGCAAATGAATGTTGAACTAACTTGAAACACAGTGTTTGGGTTCAGTTCAAGAAAATAAGACACTTTGATTTAGTAAGTCAAAACTAAACGTAGACATTTCCAAATGGAATTATTTTGGAACATTTCATTCCAAGAAAAAATTGTGATATTTCAACTTTTTGTTCCTTTTCTGAAGGAAAATCATGTTGAAATACTGTTTTTTCCTGTGGGATATTTTATGTTCCCAGCGAGGAAAAAATAGCTTACACAAACCAACAAAATTATTCAAAGTCAATAATATCTTCATATTGTATTCACTGCCTTGCCTGACAATTTTTTTTCCAGTTTAAATTATAATGAAAATTAGTGTACATATGTAAGGAGATGAAAACATTTCTAGTTTTCTGAGTTACTGGAAAATGAAAGACTTATGCTCCATACAGAAAAGACTTATGCTCCATACAGAAAAGACTTATGCTCCATACATAAAAGTCAATTAGATAATTTGAATTTAAAAATGAAAAGTAGCAAATTCTTTGACAGAGACACAGCATAACCGCAGGGCTAAATTCACTTGTTCAGACTTTGGTCTTTGGTTTAGACAAATTCTGGACTGCTCCTTCTAAAGGGATTTAAGATAGTTTTAATAGTTCAGAGGCTTAGGAATATGGAAATGCTGGCCTGAATTTTCTGTGATTTTAAATCAATCTCTGCTATAACAGGTAATCATACTGTATATTTCTTTGCATGAATTCATCAGGCTTGATTTTAAATCTGTTCAAGTTTTTGCTCCTACTGATCCTAATCGGGTAATAATAACTTTCTGCCTCAAACCACTTACCAGAAAGCTGTAATTTATTCTTGACTAATATTCATGGAGTATTACTATAATTATATTCCTTCATGAAATGAATTTTCTTTCTCTGGTGTTCCCCTTCTTCATAAATGAATAATTTTAAGTTTCCAGTACTTGATCTCCGCAAGTTTTTTGTCCATCTGCTGTATATTTACTTCAGCTTTAATGTTCTCATTTTCATTCAGACATTCTGCTCTTGCTCCCATGTTCAGCACCAGTTTCTCTAGCAAAAGCCTGAAGAAGCAGTCAGTTGGCTTTGCACCAGGTCTTCATTACATCTGATCTCTCTGCTCCATCTTTTTGCCTCTCTTCTTTCTTGCCATTGAACAACATTTGCCATGTGCTACCTGGGAGTAGAATTTAGTGAAGTGAGGGACAGTCCCTTCTGGGCTTAGATTCTTTAAGTGTTCCTGAGTGACCTTCCCAATCCAAGGGAAGGAATGTCCAAGACTACATGGCTGCTCTTGAGGCTTGGCTTTACTGACAGTGCTCATGGTAACGTAAGCTGAATTAATCTTTAGACTTTCCTCAGTGCTGGCTACTTCTCAGATTTGTATCTCAGACTCCCCTGAAGACATGCCAGAGTCTCTTACTTGTTCCACACCCAGGTGAGATAAAGAGTCGCTTTCACCATCAAAACACACTTAAGCTTTTCTCAGTTTTAAAAATTTTAATATTATTAATCAGATTAACTCCTGGCAGGCTTTTCTTCCAAACACAGTGAATCTCTATGGAAACACAGAGCTCCATGGAAAACTGGATATTGAACATGCACACACACAGAGTAAAAAATACTTTAAAATGCTATTGAGGCATATTTACTATTCTTATACAGAGAAGTTATTCATTAGTAAATCCATATAAATGACAAAGTTAACACTTGAAAAACCACTCAAAAGACTTGGATAGTTATGTTTTCCTAACTTTTAACAGGATTGAACAACTTTGGAATGTTATTCAAAAGTGCCTGTCATCTAGTTTGGATCAGGAGTACCCTTTTGAAGCAAATTTATCCCTACTCAACAGGGCTTCAGTTCACACCACGAAGCAGTCTGGGAACACCCAGAACTAGATCCTGAAACTAGAAACTGGAATACATGCCCCGGGAGTGCCCACAACTGACCTTCAGCAGCTAGCAGGGATTTGTCCCCAAGATCAGGCTAGCATGAGCTACAGTGACATGCACATATCGTGTTCTCAGCACCAGCTCTTTGTCTCCCTCCACATCCACTCCTGTCAGGACATGATAGTTGCTAATGAAGACATAGCCTCCGACTCTCATGGTGCGTGCTTTGCTAGCTTACACACTTGTGCACTCTTAATTGTAATAAAATAGAGTTATAGCACAAGGTATAACCACTCTTTTCCACTTTGAAACCTTGGACAGAAACTAGTACTTTCTTCTTTGGCCCAGTGTTTCCAACACAGAACAGATGTGGCTGACTATTGAAATGACTTGGTGCACAGTCCCAAAACAGTGGATAAAGTTCTTTCAAGATCACGGATATTTAACTTATTCATACATATTTGCTCATACAGTATTTAGTTCCAATCATAACATTATGACTTGTTGCATTTTGTGTGCCTGTTAAAATCATAACATAATCATAACCCTTACTTGGGGTAGAAGCTGAGTTGAGAAAGCAGAGCCGAAAGGGATATGGGAGGGGCAGAATTATTTGGATGTCAAGTGTATTGGATCATCTCACCAGTCCAAATTTGTGCTTGTTGAAAGGTTTATCCTAATAGCTGCTGTTTGGTTTTAACCCTCTTTGAAGTCAATTAAGAGATGAAGTCAGTGGGATCATCGTGCTTAGACCCTTATTGTTGAGTAGCAGATTCCCTACTGCCTATGTATACTGCAATTATCCCTGTTTCTATAATTACACTGTGCAATCATCAGCTGTCCAGGACAAGATCCTTATTAGGTTAATAGCAGAACTTAAAGGGGTCAGGGTGCCCTTTTGGCGTGTTTCACATATCCTGCGCTTTTGTGGAAAAACAAAATCGCTAACAAAACTTACACGTGGGTGATAATTAAACAGCCACCCCAAAGCTTGCCATGGTCAGTTTATAGCTGTAGTCTAGAGATTAGTTGTAATCCTACTTTAATCCGGCTTCTTTTTTTTCCTCTGGGTTTGTTTTTTTTTTTTTTCTTCTGATAGCAATGTTACTGCTTTCAGTCATGAGTTGGAATAAGTTTGTAAACTTAGGCTGCAAATGCAACTTCAGTGCAGAACTCTCCCAAATCATGTGAGTAGAAGCAGCTCATCCAACCACAGTCTCTGAACACTTCTGTCTGTAACACTTTAAATAGTTAAAAGAAGAAAACGTTGACTCCACTCCAGTTGGCAATACTGCTGGAGATAAACGATGCTTTAGACAATGCGAAGACTCTAGTTTTTTTCTGCACCAAATCTTCACAGTTCTTACATCGTGGATCTGAGATACGAAATTCAGGATTTTTCATTTTCTAAGCTTAAAAATTGAAGTTTGCATATTGCTTTTATAAAACAGCAATTGGAAATACGAGGGATTGGCAAGTGGGAATAGGTTTTGGTAACTGTTAGTGAGCTACGTTATCTTCTAATTTCTGACTTCTTACAATAGATGTATCACAAAATAAGGGAAGCTTTTCCTGATGTTTACACAATGTTTTTCTATCAAAGTACAAAATCAAAAGGTTAAATATTCGCATTACAATAAAAGCAGCTATTCAGTCTAAATAATGTAATCAGTGGAAAAGCATACTATTGTCTATATTTTTTCCTTACCTGCTTCTTTTTCTGCAGGTTTATTTTTGTTGTTTCACACTATTTCGTTAGTTATTCCATGGGTTCTAGACTGACATAGTTCAGGAAATCATGCTGTACTCAATTGTTTTGACCTTCCAGCACTGCTGCCTGTCCCAGTAATAACTGGGAGTTTTTGCAGTTAGATTATTACACTTTGGCCACTTTTCCCTCAGGTTGCCCAGAGCATTAACTGCCCCAGTTGTATCCCTACCACAGCCATTCAGTCACTGCCGGACCCTTCTTTCTCTGCCATCAGTATTCTGTAGCTCAAGATCAGGGTTGCTCTTTGAGCATTATTCCTTTTCACATACAAAGTCAGGACTTTCACATACACAATAATTTATTGCATGGTTATTTGCTAAGACCAGAAGTAAGAAATAAAACGAGCAAACAAAACGTACAAAAAGTAAAGAATGAGGCTTGGAGAAGGTACAGCCATTAGAAAGCACTGAGAAATATCGACAACATTTCTAATCCCCTTTTATGCTAAAAGCTGTTTGGGAAATTGTTGTCAGAATAATTGGATGGAAAAAAGCACTTCTGCAAAATGGAAGTTTTTCCAAAGGAAATCTAGAGTGCCATTAGAAACGTTCCTACTTGCAAAATCAAAATTAAGTATACTTTTTTGGGTAGATTTAATTTGAAGTAAAATAGTTTAGTTTGCTGGAAAAAAAATAATCCCTGTTTCTTTTTTCAAGTCAGTTCTGCATTGAATTTCAGTTACCCGAAGTCTATAGTACCTCCCAGGACTGGTAGAAATGGCAACATAGGTTTTTCTGTTCATCCCCTGTGAAATAGATGGGTAAACCAGAAGAAACGCTGTCATGTTCATGGCATTGAAACGTCTTCCCAAAGGCTTCATAAGCCATGATATTTCTCCTCATTCAGGTGGTGCACATTTGTACTGCCAAACCTGCTCGGATAGCTCTTAAAAGTCCCCGATTGTCACTCGTTTTGAAGAAGATAGATGGTGAGAATTTTGGCACATGATTTGCTTTTGGCATGACAGATTTTCTGTCAGTGTTTACTGCATACAATTCACATCCATGGGCATTGCTTTGACTCAGTGATCCCAGGTGTGTTGCAAGAGGTTGTTGGGCCATAATACCAATTTTTGGGTGGCAGGCTGTGTGCAATCCATTGCTGAATGCCACGTAACACTCGTGCATATGAATACTTTTTTCAAAATCTATAACTTCATGTACTTCTGTGGGTTCATGATGGTGGAATTTGAAAACTTACTACTTTGGACCAAAACTAGGGAATGGAGAGGAGTCCAAATATTATGAGGGAATTTGCATGTTCAAATACACCAACGGAGAAACAAAATGAGCTCTTTTTATTTATTTTTCCAATTCTGTTCCAGAGGACATTATCTGAAATACATGAACAAATTCCAATGACATGCAAGCTATACAAAATAATTGCTTCAGTTACTTTGACAATTATTTTTGCCTTGGAAACAATTTATTGTGAAAGACAACAACTCACAACAAGAATGAGCAACTGAAATTTTCAAATGAGATCTCCGGATAACTGGATTTAGCAGGGTCAGGATGATGAATGCCTTTCCTCCTACAAAAGTGCCAAATGTCCAGGAAGTCACAAATAATTGGAAATGAACTCTGAACATCAGTCTGATCTCTAAAAATTGGAATCATCATTGTAATGCCTATTTTCTTTCAAGTCCTTCTGAGAAAGTCTACCACCAAAAAAAGACACACAACTTGTGTGTCTTTTTCCGATTTCTATTAGAAGAACTGTATCAGCTGTAGACTTGATGCTTAGCAGAAATCAGATTAATATTGCCATTTGTTTTGTAAGACACACAAAAACTGTAGGCAATTTGAGTGAAATATAGGAGCAAAAAATGATTTGATGTTTTACGTTGAAACTCTTTCACTTGTTCCAAAATGATTTTCTTAAGTGTGTATCTTAGAAAAGAAAAATTGGAATGAAATCTGTGATGTTTTTGAGGCTGCTTAATACAAATGTATTAAATTAATTTCTATACCAGTGCAATCTCTTGTCATAAAAGATTATCTTAATCATTAGATTCTGACCATCTTTGCTTAATGAAATTTGACTCTTCATGGCATATTTTAATTAGTACTCAGAAATTAGACTCTCTACTGCCATGAACAAATCAAGAGCCTGACATGCTCCACAGTGAAACACATGCAGTACCATCCAAAGTCCAACATTAAAAAATCTGACAAAATATGATGTCGCTGGCCATTATGTCATCATGTCTCATTTCCAGCAACTATAAAAATACGCATTCAGTGAGTTATTGAAGTTCACTGTCTGGTCAGCAACAGGGTTATTATTAAATTCTTTATTAATAATACATTGTAAATATTATGACTACTAGAAAGGGTAGACATATTGCACTGTCAGACTTGTGGGAGAAGATGTACATTCTTCCTGAAGGCATTTTCTGACCTGAAACCTGAAGTTACTTAGTCTCATCTCAGTCGTAGCATTGTTCATTCTGGCATCCCATGTAAGTGAAGATTTCTCCCTAGGGAAGTAAGTACAAAAATCACAATCAAAATTACTGCTGAAATTAATGAATATGCCATAGGTTAACTTTTGAGCTTCTTAGCAAAAATAGTAAGCTGCACACTAACCTGGTGCACTGACCTTCTGCAAGTATTCATTCCTTATGTAGAATCACTACATTTGGTGGAAGATTTTAAGATGACCTTAAAAAAAACACTTTTAAACCATGTATCACTGCATACAGTGATGAATCTTGGAGTTGTAAGAAGATAAAAACAGGATACAACCAAGGTCCTCAAAATTGTTTAAAGAAGAAACTCGGAGTATCTATCTGATATGGATACTTCATCCCACGCCTCCTGTAAGTGAAGATATTAATTTATATTATCTGCTACTTAAAACCCACAGATATTTTTAATGTACGTGGACTCAGAAATAGTTACATTTGAATAGCTGCAACTTTTATGAAAGTGGTGTTCCACACATTTCTCTGTTTTCAAGCAGTTTGGCATAGTGTGACTGTTGGAATATGTAGGAGTCATGACATGAGCCAGGAAGTTTACTAAAACATTCTCAGTGTTTTGGTTTGCATGGTAAAATTCAAGGCATTTTAGCAGGCTAAAAGGAGTTCCTTACGGGACTGCTGTGCTCACTGGATGCTGGAGGGATACATTTGTGATGTTTTTTTTCCCACAAGATATGTCTGAAATAATATTACTCCAGTAAAGACATTGCTTCTGGTCACTGGAGTTTAAAATACAGTCCAGTGTTTTAATAAGTATTCTCTTTGGCTGCTGTGCATCATGTGGAAAGAAGTGAATTTTTGAAATGGCTCAGCCACAAAGCCAGTCTTAGTCAGCAAGGTCTTTTCCTTGGGATCGTTTGTGAAGGTTAGAAAGTTATGTTCACACCCAGAGAACAACACAGTTCAACACACGTAGAAAATAAACAGATCCTCCAGCTTCAGCCCAGTCCCATGACCCCTGCGTACAGAGCTTAACCTTCCAAAAGGCATTCAACTTCTTTGGGTCACTGGAGGAGGGGTGAAGATGTCTTGCTCACTGGAAAATGCCACTGTGACCAAAGAAGTCTATTGTGAGACAATATCCTGATGTGAGCATTTACCTTTCTACGATATACCTCTGTTATTTCATGCCAAAGATCAAGAAATAACACTTCCTTTGGGGAAACTTATTGCCCATCAACTGCTACTTGTTCAATCACTGTTGATAGAGAGTCGTAGCACCGTACTTCAGAGAGTTAAGTTGCAATGAAGTGTGTCAAGAAGCACACTCTGTGCTTTTTGAAAAAAAAAGAACACAAAACATTAGTTAGAAGCCATAAAAAAATTAAATTAGGAACTCTAAGTGGTTTATATTGTGATGCAAATAATATTTTGTTTTTGTGTAACATTGGACAGGAACACATCCCTGAGATGCAGGGGAAAGAACTGCTGGATGTGTATGTAATTTTTACGTCTGCAGAACTGGGTTGAAATTCCCACTAGGGGATACCTTTATAGATCTCCTTTTAGTATATTGTAGTTGTACCATTATAAAACCATCAGATGCAATTTGGCACAGCATGATACTTGAATGGTGACCTGAAATTAAGAGACTGAATTACCTTCTACAGGCAGCCAAGGTTATTTATACATTGGAATTCAGATAAGTAAGTGAAGCCCCTTACTGAACTCTCTACTTTTATATTCCCAGTCTCTGGCTTCCATGCTTTGAAATACTTTTTGCAGTTGCCCTTTAATTGAACTTCCAGAATATTTAGCCATTTAAAATGGAAGCAAAACTGAAAGCAGGATGCTGTATTAGCTACTTAGAAGAGATAGTGCTTTTACATTCGTAAGCTATCTTGTAAAAAGTTTTAATTAAGAGGGCTACATCTTGGCATCTGTGAGGTCTAGTGCAATTAGTTGCTTTAAACTCCATTTTCTCCTCCCGCTGCCAATTAAGCAAAACTTGTGTGCAAGAGTAACGGCCGCCTCAGTGACAAAATCAGAACATGCTAAATAATGTGATTAAACTTGTTAAAAGCCAAAATAAACACTTATAATTATCTCAAGAAAACCTGCATAGCACAAGCGAGAGAGCTCTATAAAGTGAAACTCTGCATCCATAATTTCAGACTTTCCTACACAATAGATCATAGTTAAAGATCTGTTAACAGACCTCTGACTGCTGAACTGGGCAGCTTGTGGTTTTCTTCTAAACCTATTGGCATAATGTGGATTTATGCAAGAGGTGCAAATTGGAAGTCGTCTGCTATTGGAGCCATTGGCAGAACAGAAATCATACTGTAGGGTTAGCAGCGTGAAGTACATTGCTTTGAAATTACACAGCAGGGTTTCTGCTTGTTGCTCTGCTTGCCCTTAAGACCGAGGTCTTATACTGTCTGGCCATGATTAAAATCAAAGTGTAGGCCTCTTTGCTGGGTGCCAGTAAACGAAGGTGAAAAACAGAAACAATCTGGATTCTTAATTATTTTAAAATGCAACATAGGCAAAAAACTAAGATGAAAGCATTTCTTACTAATCTATCCTAATTATTCCACATAAAATGATTTCCTAAAGAGGCCTATATCTTGAGATAGTCACTTTCTATGACCACGCAAGATCTTTTTGCCCGTATAGCATCTTTTAGGTAAACCCACACACGTATACAGAAAACAGGAACTGACAAGCAGCTTAAATGGTAGGCTTTTTTAAATCCAAACTTGAATCAAAAACTTGAACTAGACCAGGATACCACACTGAATTAACCGAAAATTAAATGATCGTTAGCTTCTGCAGTGGGCCACTAGAGTAAAATAAGCAGAGTTGGAAATGCTCCATTTTGCTGCCGTGCTATGGAGATATAGGTAGGTAGGTATGTACTGACAAGTAGGAGCAGAAAGAACAAAGAATCGTTACATTAACAAATGAAGATACGGTAGAGGGATAGGAGTCCTCAGCGTAAACCCAGGGCTCTCTACTCAGAGGCTCTCATCCTGGTTTCAGTCACTTTGGTCACTTTTCCAGTCAAATCATAGCAAAATAATGGTGTGTGGCAGAAAGTCAGTGCTGAAAGTGGGTACTGTGAGAGCTAGCTATACCACTGTCAATTTTTCCATAAGTGAGCAAGCAGCTTTTTCTCTACTTGTCAGCATATTCCAAAGTACTTGCTGTCAGCATATTTTTCCCAATAGGCTCTTGAAAAGCTTATTGATAGGCAGACCTCTTGACTGAAATGAAGATGCTGCAGGGATATTGGGAGATAACCAAGGAGTGATGTGCAAATTACTTGCCCACTTTAATTTCCGATTTATTTAACATGTAATCATTTGATTTAGACTATAATGCTTCAAAGTCAGCTTTTTGGCCTCATTTGAATATTTTTTTTCCTAGTCTAGGCTTCTTGTTTGTGATGCCTTTTCTCTTAGAAGGCAAATGGATGCCTTCCAGGTTACCAGCAAAAGAAATGTATTACATATAAAGGAAGCAAGGATTCAAGCAATCCCTTGGAAATGTGCTGTATTTTGTTTGTCGTTTTAGGATATTTTTAACACATTTTGAGTACTTTTTTCTTAATAATTCCCAGCCCTTTAATGTCATATAGCTTGTTGAGTCCCAGACAATTACTTACGAACAAATTTTTACATGCCTTTAAATCTATATTTAGATATAGAAGAGAGGAGTAGGCTCATATATAAAGAGAAGGCTATATTTCTTCCATTCACCAGTTCAGAATATTCCCTGACATTAAATTTATTTCTAACTCACAGCTACCTGTATGTAACCTTCTGAAGCCAGTTCTTTGAACTGGATTTCTCTCTGGTCTGACTCTGGCAAGACAAAATCAGGCAACTTTAGTAGGAACTGCAAATGTGAGCTCCTTACTCCCCTCCTCCCTAGGAGCATATGGAGGTCATCTGTACTGTTTGCTCTCTACTGTAATGCAATACAAAAAGTGTATTTAACACCACTGTGGTAAGAAATTCAGAGCAGAGTTACTGCCACCCACTTCTACTTCTGACAAAACCTTGGCATCTTTTCCTGTTTTGCCCTTTTCCCTTTAAATAATCTCAATATTCCTAAGAAATCACATTGTTTAGGTTTTTTTTTTAGTATCCAAATATGTTGAGTACGTACCGTGGCAAATTTAGCCATATAAAAATTGCTGCTCTGGATAACTAATAGAATGTATAATGCAGTGTCCTCCACTGGAGAGTTTTAAAGGGATTTAAAGAAAACTTTTCAAACAGAAACATTGTCAGGAAGGACACTCAACAACACAGTCAATCAGAAAGGGAGATCAAAGCAAACAGCTGTGAAAAGCAGAGCTATTCTGTGCAAATTCAGTAAGGACAGCATTGAACACTTCTCTTTGAATTGTTCCTCCATTCCTCTTAAAGTCCCCTGGTCGAATCTGTCCTAAAGTAAAGGGAAGTCTGCAAGTTAAGACTTAGGTGTTTGACCCGCCGTGCCTTCTCTTTAAAATAGTTTTTCTAAACTTTAATTCTTATTCTTTCCCTTGTGCTTAGGCCATACTCCCTGTGAGACGTGCACTTGTCTCTTCCTCCTCCTCTTCTAGCTTTTTACACAGCCTGCAGATTGCATCCGGGATAAACACCGGTACTTCAATCCCACGTTATTCCCGAGAGGCTATTCCTGAAAAGGAAATCCTACGGGACAATAGTTATAGCCTGGTGACCTCTTGCAGTGTTGACTGAACTTGATGTGTCAGGCACAAAGTGCTGGTTTTATAGGTGTGTGCATTTCAGGAGGACTTTTTGTTTTCTTTGTGATCTGATAATTGGATACTTAGAACTTTTCAATAAAATGGTGAGTAGAAAACCTGTCATTCCTTCCTTCTTCACACATCATGTCTTGGTACACATTACCAGACTTCAGAATTAATGCATTCTTACTCAAATTAATGTATCTTCAACAAAATACCCAATTTAAGCTGCAAAATTCTTACTTTGTACAAAAAATGATCAAAAACATAAAAAAAAATCCTGTTCAAGACAAAAAAATTCTCCTAAACTGTCAATGGTTTGCTGATGCTTTCAATTACAATTTGTGTTTCGTCCAAATATTTTAAAATTCTATTTTATAATAATTGTAGATGTTCTCAAATACCTCACAAAAATAAAGCGGAGAAGTAAATATTTCTCAGAGAAAAGCAAGAGAATGATATGAAAGGACTTATAGTGTCAATATAAACATAAACAAAAGCTAGACTGGTTGATCAGCAGAGGAGACAAACCCTGGCAAGGAATCTCAACTTCAAGTTAACCAATTAAACAATGAAAAACATGGGGAAAAATGAGGACACAAGTAATGATTTTGGCTGAAACGCTATTACTGTAAAGACAATGTAGGGCCTCTGAGTCTTGTTATCTTTTGCTTCACAGTCTTGTCATATATCTTCAGGCAATTCACTGAATCTCTTCTCAGTCATAAAATTATAAAATATTCATCCTGAAGTGATCTCAGGATTGCTAATACTTTTTTTAGTTTGAAGTTATGAAGAAGAAAGAAAAACAAGCCAGAAATTCTTCCCAGTCATATGGAATATGCAGTGCTGGGTGAATAAATAAATAGGTGTTGTCAAAGCATTTTCGTGCTCTTTAGTAGAAGATTTTCAAAGTTAATGAAAGAATGGGATCCAGTAGCTTAACATGCATTGTCTACGTTCACGTACTTAGTAAAGTCTCATGAACCAGAATTTTAAAATGTAAATCAACCTTTTATGTAAATAGGGCCACAGAGATTAGAAAATAGGATAATGATAAATGGCAAAATATTTAACTGTTCAAGCCAATGGAAGGCTCAGTGTTAAGAGCTGGTTTTGATTAACTTCTCAGTGGTTTGGAAAACAGAATAAAGAACATATTACATAGATTCGCTGATGATGTTGCACAAGAAGATTTTGCCAAAACTAAAGCCAGAAAAAATAAAGGAGAGGTTAAAAAAATATGGTAATGAAAGTAAACCCTCAACCTGGAAAAAAACCACAAGCTAAACATTTGGTTAAAATGAGAAAATATAAATGGGAGAGAAAGCAATGGTAGTAATTCCTTTGGTTGATGCCAAAATCAGCTTTGAGTTGTGGTTTTAGCGTGACCAGACATCAAAGGAGTTCTACTTGGGCTGTCTCTACCATGGCAGGTGCATGAGAAAGTGATTAGCTTTCTGACCAGAGTCTTGCACCATTAAACATGGATAGAACAGTAGTGATTAATTTCATTAAATAAAAAATGAAATCCTATATGATGCTACCAACCCCGATAGCTGAAAATTTCTAAATCAGCCTTTCTCCTTATCTTCCTTATTGCAAGTTTTAAACCCAACACATTTAAAAGTAGGAAGTGTTATGTTTCTTCCAGTTTTGGCAATGTTGAGGATTGCATTTTAAGGTTTTCACTGGGGGGAGAGGACTAGGAAAAAAAAAATTACACTGTTTTTTAAAATTGTTTTTGTTTCCAGAGACTGAAGAAAAAGGTGAGATTTGGTATTTCCATATATTTCATGAGGTTTTGCCTTAAAACAAACAATATGTGATAGTACATTAATGACAAAATTATCAGATTTTGCATCAGTACCCAGCCATAAGTTTCACTTCTAGATACTATGACTGAAAGATGGTGATATACCTATGAAAATTTCCCAGAATATAACTAAATTAAGATTAAAGGAAATCTTCTTCTGAAGGTCTCCTGGTAAAGTGGCTGTTACTGAGCTCTTGTGTGTAATGACAGCAGATGCTGAGAGAGGTCAGAAACCTCTATCTGTACCTGGCTGCAGAATTGCCTAGGGAAGCTGAGCTTTGGGGCTGAATCTCAGAGTGACTTCATATTTGTACACTGTGTGTCCATGTAACTTTTTTTTTAATTTCAGTATTAGGTTTAACGTGCCTCTATTTACACCTGTAGATTATCTGTGCTTGATGTTCTGTAAAGTGTCATCTATAACTCCATTGATAAAAGCTGGAGGCTTGGGAAAGAGGTGACCAGTATGTATAAAACTCCGAGAGTATAAATTATGATTCTGTGCTACCTCTCATTGCAAAAGCATTCTTCGTTTGTGCAGCATGTGGCAGTTCAGAAGAGCTCAGGAAATGTGTTTAACCTACTTCATATCTGGACATTATTAAATATTATTATCATAATTTAATTTGATTGGAAAACTGAGTTGGACCGGTATTGGTGTCATGAGTATGTAAGCAGGTAGTAGGGGGTTTAGAATGCAATATGTACCTAACACTGAAGTAATGTGCCCTAGATAATGCTGGTTTTAATTAAGGCTTAGCTTTGACACAGTGCTGTTGACAATTTAGGACTCTGCCTTGATTTTCCACAGCTCATTCTCTCTACTTATGTAAATGAACACCTCCTTTTTGCTTCCAGACGGCCTAAATTTCTGATCCATGCTGCCCTTGGCAACCACTGCCACCAATCAAAGCTGAAAATATCTGTGCAAATAGTTGGGTATTTGCAAGTTCTTGTATAAAAAACAAATTAGATGCTCTTTTTTAAAGGAAAATGCCTCTTGCATTGACATGAGGAAGAACTGTTAGAAGACATCACATAAAAAACAGTTCTGCAAATAAAAACATCCCAAATCAAAACGGATTTAGAAATAAATTTAGTTTGTATAAATTAAAATACATGAAAAATTCAGACATACATAAAATACAAAGATTGTTCTGCCTGCTGCCTAACGACATGAGCTTTAAAAGATATGAGCATACACAAAGGATGGAGGCAAAGCTTAAATCTAAATTCAGGTTATGTCGAGCTTAATAGAGCTAGTATGGAATTTAATATCCTGATTCTTTAAATAATTAAAATAGTAGAAATAAATTGTTCTATAGCTTAAGATTTATTTTAAAATAACACAGGAAAAAATTTATAGTGATTTTAACAGATTGGTAGCAGAATATTCACATTTTTTCTCTTGAGGACAATGTGGCAGCATTAGGTCACCTAATAAAAGGCAAAAACACCCCCCAAAAAATTGTGCTTTGTAGAGTTTTAAAGCAGAATCCAGAATCTTGCTTGAGGTTCTGAACTATCTAAAAGTCTTGCATGGGGAAGTGAAAGAAAATTGACGTCAGTGCACAGGTTGAATTTATGTACAACTTCTGAAAGCACACCAAGCAGAGGAAGGCCGAGGACGGATAGGCAATGTAAGTCCTCAAGCAGCTTCATTCAAGAAGCAGAGTGTCTGCAAACCCAGAGGCCTAAACCAAGGCAGCAAATAAGGCAGCAAAACACTTCTGCTTCTATAATTTCCAGCGCTTTTGAGAGATGTATTATGTAAGGAAAAATTCTTCTGTTATCACCTTCTATCACCATTTAAAAAATATGGTTAGTTCATGCTTGAATGGTACAAAAATCCATTCTTCTGATACGGAATGTGTTTGGCTTCAAAATCTTCATGTGCATGTATTGGCTTGTAATCTCTTTAAAGTGAAACCATAGCCTTAAATGCAAAATCACATTTCGACAGGCCAAAAATTGTGGAGCATCTGGCTGAAAGAATAAATGTTAATAATAAAAAACTCCTTCCAGTGAATCAAAAGAAAAAAGCCTTTCAGAGAAAAGTTGGGAATGTTGGATGATCTTGATATAGAAGGACCTGTCAAGGAAAATACAGATCATTGCCCAAAGCAAAATGAATTCCTTGCACTGGTATTCATTACAGAAAAGAACATACCCTCAGATCATGCTTCAGTGGAGAAGAGTCTGAAGAATGATTTCCAACCGAAACTTGCGTAGAAGAGATTTGTTCTGTAGTGATAAATTAAGGGGGAAAAAGTTTTCAGGACCTAAATGGTGTTTCTAGAAGTGTAAAAGGTACTCAGACAGGAAAATCCTGTACTGATAGTTGGGGCTTGGTAACGCTTGCTTAGGTTGGCTTTGACACCCAGAAAATATGACACAAGTCTTTGATATCCCATTAGCTGCTAATCCGGAATTTCATTCCTAGATTGTCTTTATGTAAGCCTAGGTAAACTGATGGAGAACCTACTCTAATACGATACATAAAGAGGATGCTTTGGGTAAGAGTAAGTTTCGCAGACGTACGCATGGCTGGCAAACCCAGTAAGGTCCTTTGAAAGACCAATTTACTCAGTGAATAAGGATGAATGCAGCTGGCATGGTGTAGCTGGGGTTTCGGTCTCCTTTGCCAGATGTTCTTACAGAAACTCTGCCCTTACAGAGTAAGAGGGAAAACTGGGTGACAACCACTTAAATTAGAAGAAACAGAAAGTAGGAATAAGTGGTCAGTGTTTACTGGGAGGAATGTTAGGAGTATTCTCCCTCAGGGATCTGTATTGATCCCTGCACTGGTAAAATGGTTGGGAAGAAGGCCAAGAACAGGTGTGGCAGTTTACAGCAGATATGGAATTATTTTAGAAAAACTATAGAAATAGTAGGACTAGGAGGAATAGAGCTACCTTGTATTTACCACATTTTAAGTGAATATATGCACGTAATTTCTGATTCAGTTCTTCAACAATTCGGGCGTAGTTTTGAATCCCTTATTTTCAAGATCTCTGGGACAACAGAATTATAGGAGGTTAATAATTATTTCAGTAGTGGTCTTGAAATGTTAATACAGAATCACAGAATGTTAAGGGTTGGAAGGGACCTCGAAAGATCATCTAGTCCAACCCCCCTGCCAGAGCAGGACC
>WTSP01019512.1:0-95885 GCA_025331215.1 Actenoides lindsayi | reverse complement strand
ATTAATTAAATAGTAGAAATATTCCTACAGGATAAAAAACAAGGGGGAAAGGGGTCACAAGAATTACAGCACACTTTGCAGTGCTCATTTTTGATAAAGAATACTTTACAGTGGCCCAGCCTAGTAGTGCTTCAACTACTTCACTTCATCTGCCACCAAGAGGCGGCCATCTCTGGGGTGAGACGTGACTGTCCAATGGAACAGAGCAATGCTGCACACTCTGGGAAAATCTGGAAAAATAGACAACCAAAAAAAAAGAAAGTAGGGAATATTCCTGGACCACTGAGACTGGGCTTGAATCGTCAGGAATGGGGTTTCATCAGGTTGGTTCTGACAACAAGTGATACCAGGATGTGTGTGGCCATGAGAGTCATGATGTTGGATCCCAGCTGACCCATAGCACCTCTCCCAGCACAGGACCCTTACTGCTGTACAGGGGTATTGTTCACTTCCAACAGGAATGAAGACCTCCCTCAGCTAAATCACTCATTGCAACATCTCTGCATCTGTGTCAAGTTTCCCATCCAAGTTAATTAATTCCAACATTTCCTGGGTAACGAGGTCCAACTGGATCATGAGAGAAGGTGCAGACTGCCTAACAAAATAAACCCATGTCCCACCAGTCTGGGCAGGTCTCAGCAACACCTCTTCCAAACTGGAAGGTCAGGCTGATTAGCAGATACCATCTTACCTCTACCAGTACAGGGAGAAAGCCAGCACAGTATATGTGCTTATATTCATTTGTAGGGATGGTGTTAAGACCAACACATTCTATTTGGCCATTTTGGGTGTACAAAGCTGCCAACCCAGTTCTCAGCACCAAGTACCACACTATTTGCCCATCATGCTGGACATCACCTCTGGCCTGGCCATGGTACTTCAGTTCACCTCTGTTGCATATCAAGAGACCACCCACATGGACTTAAGCATCATTCAAATCCTTTGATTCATACCTGCAGTCCAACCACCCAGTGTTTCACAGGATAACAACCAAAACCTTATCTTACACCTTGACTGGGTGAGCTCAGCAGGATGATGCTATTTAAATGAATAGAGGGATCTCTCACACACCCCGACTCTGTCCTTTGCTATGGCACTGTCTGCTGGGGGTTTTGCAAGTGAAGATTTGCCCCACAAGGAAATCAGCACCCGATACCTCCAGCTTCTAGTAATGGCTCCCCAAGGGACTGTCGCATGCCTGTGGTGTGGGTGTGTTGCTGTGCCATTGAACAGAGAGCCTGGTGCTCTACTGCTGACAAGGAGGAGCCCAAGCAAAGGAGGTCTACAATGAAGCAACACAACAAACCTCTTTGCAGCTTGCCCCAGAAGCTTAACCATCTAATTTCAGAGGTACAGCACTGGGGGGATAAGGAAATGGCAGAAAGAACCAAAGGAAAGGGGATAATAGGCAAGGAGCTGAAGTTGGAAAGGAGGATGGCAAGCCATCGGGGGAAGAGGAAGAAGAAAATGAGAAAGAAAATTCCCTAAAACAGGAGAAGAAAGTGTGAGGAAGAAGAAAGAAAAATCTAGAGAATGGGGAAGAAAAAGGGAAAGGTGGCAATGTGCTAATAAAAGACAAGAGAAAGCACAACCAGAGAGGAGGAATAAACCCTCTGTATAGTGGATGAAATCCCGGAGAGAGCAAGAGGAGAAGCAGAAGAGAGAGGGGGTGTTTGAAAAAAGTCTATGAATTACAGGAGAACAGAGAAGGGAAAGACAGAGGAAGAGTAGAAAGGCAAAAATAGAGAAAGCGAAAGAAAGAAAAGGGTCCCCAAGGGGATGCATCAGGCTCCCTGGCAACGCTTTTTCCCAGGAAGCTGATGCCAGTAAAAGAAAAGAAAGAATAATAATTAAAAAAAAAAAAAAAAGGCGGGGAGGGGGGGAGCACTTTGAGTATAGAAACAAACCCACCAAAACCCCAGGCAAGAAGTTTTACTTCAAGTCATGAATTAAATTGAGAATTCAGTTTGTATTAGAGAGACCTCCTCAGCCACATGCTTTCCAAATCAGTGCGCACAGGGAACCTCAGATCCTGCACCCATTTTTATCGCATTGTTTGTTCAAACAGCTTTTTTCTCCTCAATTATCTTACGAGCCAAAAGCCGTCACAATTCACTCCCCCCAAAGCCTCTCTCCAACACCTCACCCGCACGTCTGTGGTATCGGGCCCACGTTATCCGGCTGACAGGCTGACAGGTAGCCGGGATACGGGGCTCTCAGAAACCTGGGCACAATGTCCCCATTGTCAGAGCGCTTCTTGATCTTCCCGATGCGCATATCAACGATGAGAGAGCCTCGGCGAGAGCCGTCAGCGGGGCCCGCGCCCGACCCCACGCTCCACAGATGTGAGGGCTGGCAAATGAGAGCTGACAGAAGAGACCAGCAGAGTGGGGCAGAGCGGAGGCGGGAGGAAGGAGCCAGAAGGTCGGCAAGCAGCAGCAGGTAGGGCCACCACTGCGCGCATTCGTCGTGCAGAGGAAGCCATCGCAGGCTCCCTCTGGAGTGAGAGCACAAGACGGTTTTTCCATCTGGGTGAAGTTAATGACTTCCACACTTAACGGACTAGCTGATGAGACTAGCCTAAGTGGATACGTCCAAAGCCTACAGGGACCAGAGGGAGGCACGAGCTCCATGACCAATCCAGTCCCACCTGTAACCAGACACAGGGGCTGCACCCAGGCAGCAGCTCTTCCTGGCACCCAGGTTGGGAGCTCCGCTTTGGCATCACTCCCAGCTCAGGGACTCCTGCCTGCGTTCAGTGGGCACCACTTGCACCTCGACTTCCAAAGCTTCCCGAACCCAGCACAGATGAAGCTTCTGCACCACCAAGTGTGAGGCCAAGTCCTTGATCTGGCCAGATGGTTCCCAAGCCTGCTTTCCCCACAACAGGATTGGGAATGGGAAGTGTCAGAAACAGGGAAGGACCAATTAAAAAAAAACCCCACTTATTAAGAAAACATGATAACATTCTTTTAGACATGTTAATTTTCAGAAGTGAAAATGTTACTTCTGTATTCCATTACTCGAAAGGTAAAAAAAAAAGAGCTTTCTATATAGGTATTTCAATTTGAATTAAGTTATAACCATAGGTAAATATAATTCCCTTTTATTGCTGGCCAATTTTATTGTCAGTCCTTATTATTACACTCTGCTAACTGCATTATAATGAATCTATATTGAAATCTCACATCCTTTCCCCCCCCCCCCCAGCTCACTCTTTTAAACAGAAGTTTCCTATGTATCTGCATTATGATGTCTGGATTTAAGTTCTACTTCAGAGACACAATAAAGCTTTCTTTTCCGTATACAAATCAGCAATATGGATGATTTTTATTTTCAGTATCTTATTCCCTCCTATTTTAGCAATAAAAGTATTTAATTTCTCAGTCAGTGCAAGAATCTTTGCATGTGATGCAAGTTCATTTCTAATGTGGGTTGTATTTTGAATATGGCACAGTAAAAGAAATAACAAGTATTCAATAAATACACCTATTTTCCATACGATCTCCAACTGTTCCAAACACTATTTTTCATCAATAGAAAAGCAGACAAAGTTTAGCTCAAACAACAACTACAGGAGATATTTCACTTTTCCTAAGAATCTCAGGGGCTTTCTTCCAGGAAAAAAAGAATCTCTCCACTCTTTAGTTGCCTTTGGTTTTTTTTATACTGTTCTTTTAATTTATTTTTTTTTTAAATAAAATTCAGCACCTTTGCCTGTGATCATTTCCCACGCAGGGCTTGAACGCCTGTCAGACTGTTCCCTGCTAAAGTAGAACGCGGGAGCAAGTCCACCATCGGCTTGGGATTTGGCGTAGAGCGAGTCTGTTGAGCCCGTCAGGTGTCACACCGTATTCACACGGTGATTTACATATTCATGCAGCGAGAGAGGAAAAAGGATCTGCAAGTCTGTACTTGCTGCTATCACACATTTTTTCCTCCCCATGAGCACAACTCTCTGTGCCAGCCTGATGTAGTGCAGCGGGTTTGCGGTGTCACCGCAACCACAAACTCGCTGTCTTAAGAAGCGGACAGAGATGGATAGCAAGAGCTGCCTGATCGATGGACCTTTTGTCCAAACCTTTATCACAAACAATAGGAGCTGCAACAATCCAAAATATAGTTCGGTAAATACTGGGCACTAGCGAGCCAACTGCTGCCACAGAGTCCAAAGCCAATCCCCCAGCACCAGTGAAACATCTTTTCTGGGTCCCAAGTGGTGACTGCCAGGACCCCTAGCTCTGCTTCAGCCTGTTGCTTTTTTTATTATCCCAAATGCTCTATAGGTCTGAGAGCTGCCTGTAGTTTTCCAGACCACTGACCACAGGAGTGATACACTCAAGCTCAGTATTAATGTAAAGAACTATAGCAGCAGCTTTATTGAATGGCTCTGGCCCCTCTGGACATCTATATTGTACAACTTGGATACAGGTGATAGGCACCTAAGATTAGAGAGACTGATAACTGTATATTCCTAAAGAGTCCTGTCCTTCTGGATAGATTTTTTCAGAGGATGTATTTGCTTTGTCCAACCCAGAAGGCAGCCTCTTGTCGGGAGCATCCACACATATCATCACTTGCCTTCAGAAACAACAGCCACCCTCCCTCACCCAGAATCAGAGCAGGGTAAACCCATCTGACCCAGGCTGGGACAGGAGGCAGGCAGTCATCAAATGGCAATTGAAGACCCATGGAGCATGTACATAGGAGAAACTGAATAAATTAATAACATTCACCCAGGAATTGCTAAGCCTTTTACACAGAAATAAAGCAAAACAGTTTTATGCAGTCAAGTGCTCTTGCTGTTGCAAAACGAAAACAAATTGCACAAAGCTCATCTCACACCCTTAAGAAGGACATGTTGGACAAGCTCGCGAAGCTCCTGTGCCCCATCTGACTTGGGAGTAAGGGCATCAGGCTCTTGTGCCTTCAGCAGACATCTGTGTGAGCACAAAGCACTGGTACACAGCAAAGAAAGGCCATCTCTGACCTCTGTTGCCCACCTCTCTGGGCATTCATCCTGCTCCTGAAACCCCTTGGGTCTTCCTACCACTTACAGAGGTATTTGGCAAGAAACACATCAGGCTCCTGCCAGAGGATTTACAACAGAAAGGCAAAACCGCCCTGTCAGATCTGCACTTTATTGCTGCAGTAATAGCTCTGCTGGGTAATGGAACAAAGCAGAGTCTTTCTGGATGACAGAGGTACCTGCTGGGAGGGCTCCAGGTTGGGGGGGTGCTGACGCGGAGCACCTGTATGTGCAGGAAAGCACCAGCCTCATGGGTGAATGTCAGTGGGCAGGGAGAAGAGATGACTTTTGGAGGTCTTTAGCCTTTAACATGCTTGTGCTTGGCTCTTACAGGCTGTACAATACCCACCTACTTTCTGAAAGCAGGGTGCACCCTATCTTAGCCTCCTGAACATGCTTCAGGGCTGTGATCAGCACAGCCGGTTTGGATCTGGTTGGGTCTTCTCAATGCATTTGTGAGACAGATTACACAGGAAACCCAAGGGCCAGCAGGATGCTATCCACCATTCAAGGCAGCAGGTAACTTAGGGAGCGTTATTAGTAACAGAAACACTCAATGGAGTGAGGTGCAAAATCCATAGAAATGATTCATTATAGACTGCACTGCTCTTCTGTGGGTGTCTTTCCCCATACAGATGGTTCAGAGCATTTAAGGAATCCCAGTATGGGAAAGATGAAATCTAACAGGTACCCAGAGGGAGATAACTGATACCCAGTAATATGTTTCCTTACTCACACTTTTCCCATGCCAATCCCCACATAGCAGGGTCTTCCTGTTATTGTAGAAGCACCACAGAAGTTCCTTTTCCAACTAACAGGGAACATTCTGAACCAGATGGAAGTTTCCCAGGCACAAACAGATATCCAGCCAGGTACTGAAAGTCCATCGGTACCTGTCACGCAGAGCCCCCTCTGCTCCTCCCATCCAAGCAGGAACCAGAGCACAGCCGAGCTCCTCAGGAGCCAAGATACATCCATCAGTGGGCTGCATGCAGATGAGAGGGTTTCCTTTCTTGCTTCCCTTCCACCTCAGTCTCACAGTTAAATGCAGGAGGATGTTTATTACACCTCAGCTCACATCAGGGATGTCCTGGTAAACTACAACCATAGGAACAAATTCAGTTCTGTCCTATTTAATCCCACCTTCCTTCCTTACTGCCCCATCCTCAGGGACACGGAGTGCTCTTCAGTGTGTCTACCTTTGGTGCAGCACATTATGAGGAGGAAATGTGAGGTGTGGATAGTCTAAGAGTCATTTCCACAGAGGGACTGAAGCTCTGATATATACCCATTTCATGCAAGAACATCCCACCACAGACCCACCTGTGGAACACAAGAAAGTAAGACAGAGGTTTTCACTCGGGTCTTTCAAGTAATGGGCTGGAGCTTGGGCTAAATAGTGATCCTTTCTCCCATCTTCTAGAGGTTCCTTCTACTGCATTATACTCATACAAAGCTTCCTGGGCTGTATTGATGTAACAGCCTTCAGACAATTTCATTATTTCTCCAATAACACCTTCTAGAACCCCGATAGCAACAATCTGTCACCTCTGCTTAGGGAGATGATCCAGATTTGAGTTGATTTTTATAGCAATTATTTTTAACAACCAAAACCATAGAGAAATGGTACTGTCTTCTCTTACAGTAAAGCGTTAAAATTGATGAATTGCTGGCACTCAAAAGCTCTGACCATCGATTAATGGACTATGAATAAAGGAAACATTCTCTGGAGAAGTAGAGATATTCTACAAGGATGAAATAACATCAAGGCTGTGATCTCTCAGCAATTCTGCAAGAACAAAGGAAAACATGCTGGCACATGGACTGCTTGATTCTCTCTTTTTCCTAGAGGCATGAGCTCACTGTTGACACACCAACTTTGGGATTAAGGACAGAATGAAGTGTACTACCTCATTAATTAGCTGCTCATAGTTATGTTTTAAAGATGCCTACTTTGTATACATACACGTGTGCAATTTGGATCCGCATTTCAATTTCTACAGAGTTAAAATTTTTTGTTGGCGCCTCAAGGACAGGCAACGTCAATGGAAGAGGCAAGTACAGAGACACCAGGGTACAGATGCTATACAAGTCAAGAATCCTGCAGTGACCAGATGTATGACTGGGGCCAGGTCCTGTCCTTCTTTACAGCATTTCTTTCCTGTTGTAATTACAGCCAGTACTCACCAAAAGAGGCACTCTCGTGCAAAACAAGCAACTCCTGCAATACAAGTAACAGCTGAGAACCTACTTCATGAAAAAAGAAACTCTTCTAGATTATTTGCTTTACAAGGAGGGCTCTTCTCTTTTCACACATGAAATACCCCTGTCACCATTCCAGTCGAAAGGATCACGCAAGCTTCCATCTATCTGGTACAAGAAGATAGATAGAAGTGTTTAAAGCTAAATAAAAATGACAGCAATGTACCTCAACTGCAGAAAGTTGTGTTAGACCCCCAGGCTTGTTTTACCATATTTCATCATTAAATTAGTTAAGCCTGATCCTAAATGTTGGCTTGCTTCCACTAGCCTGTACTTCTTAAGAAACAGGAGGCACTGAGGTAAGAGACAGCTCTTTTCCACCTACCTAAAGAAGTTAAACTCCCCGCTCTGTAAATCTCTCCTCCTTTCAAGAATGACTCAAAGCAAGAGGGGCCAGGTTAAAAAAGTGCTCTTCTTACAACTTGAAGATCACCATTTCAAGCTACATCCTCAAACATCCAAGATAAATTAATTCATTTTTTAAGTACTTTTAACAAACACACTTCCCTATCTCACAAGTTTCGACATCTGCAGAACACAAAGAAAACTTCGCATAGTAGAAAGGGAACACAAAGTCAGACTGGGATACTAAGGTTAAACAAAACATCTATTTCCATAGTACACAGGTATTCTGAGCTTTCTTTTACTGGTGAGATCTAGTAGGCAGCTACTCCTTTGCAATTTTAATCACCGTCCCCATCAGCACAATGCACTCACGATTTGTTGTCAGCTGTCATCAAAATCCTGGAGCTCAAGAACATTCTTGGATACACTCATGTGAAGTATAAGCACATCGTACCACCGCATCCTGACTTTGCAAGGATACGTCTCCTCACTGCCTTGGCTCCTGCATTACTCCTTCCCACCATTCCTTCACAGAGCTATGGCTTCTCACCACACACCCACCAGTTACTCTCTGCAGCTGAGCTCTGCAACCCCACATCATTGTATAAATGACTACATTTGTGGTCATAGTGAACCCTGGCTCTGGATGCATTAGGCTTATTTCTGAAGCCCTTGGGAAACCAGCAGCAGTAACAGCTCCTTATTCTTGCATTGCCAAAAGATAAACCTATTTAAACAGAAATAAAATTCACACTTACATTGTGTAGTAAATCATGCAAAATGTTCTGCTCGCTGTTTCCTGCTCCCATGTGTCTGGAGCTGCCTTTTTATTTTATAAAGCTTCACACCACAGCTATACAGAAGAGACACATCAGACCTGTAAGAAGATCAAATGGCTAAAGACATGCTGAAGATTAAAGTGGATAATACTCATCTCAGATTTCAGATAGCTAATAGTCCCCAAACAGTGCTCACACCGTTTTTGGAACCATCCACTATAGCCTTAACAGATAAGGGGAATCTGGGATTTCATATGTGCCAGGTATCCTGATTTTCTCCAAAGTGATACAAAAATGCTTTTAAAAAATTTATATCCTAACTGTTCTATTTGTACCCTTTATTTCAAGCTCTTGGGTATACATATTGCTCAAAAAGTCTCTGGCCCTGTCTTCCTGTTCTCCATCAAGAAATATCTCAGAGCAGGCATTCCATCTTTGACCTTGACAGCCCACTCCGTGATGACAAAGTATATCATGTCTGTGCTCATTCAGCCTCTGCTCCTTCTGATACAACCGCCAAAGGAGATGCCAATTGTCAGGGTATTTCCTTTCTGCCAAGCGCTGCCAGCTTGGCTAGCATCACGTTAGCAATAGCCAGAGGATTGCTAGAACCTGGCCCACGGTAGAGTTTCAATTTTAGCATTTCCATCCAGAGGCATATTATAAACCAGCAGCTTAAAGTCTAGCTGACTAATTAGGTCCCCAGCTTAGAATATTGATTTAGTTTTTAAGTGCTTCTTTCTTTGTCTTCTTTCCAATCCCATAGACCGTCTCAGCCTAGGCTCACACTGTATAGCAATATTCAGCGGACTAAGTACCTGTAACAGCGACTTGATATTTACATGCTTGGAAAACATTAGAAGATATTACAAATATTATAAGCTCTCTAAAAGGAGAAGGTTACGATTTTCAGCCTTTCGGTTTAAAACAACCTCAATCCCGGTCCCGCTTCTAGGAAGCACAAATAAATATCAGCATACTCTGTTCCCCGCATTCCGCACGGTCCGCCAGCCCCGGGGGCAGCGGCCGCGGGGCAGGAAGCGGAGCCGCTGGGGTGGGCGCGTCCCGCCTTTCGGCGCCGCTCGAGTGCGCGGTGCGCGGGCTGACATCGCCACCAGGCGGGCAGGCGCGGCCCTGATAGCGCAGGCCGCCCGCCGCCGCGGAGCCTCGGCCAGGCTGGAGGGGCCCGTGTTCGGGAGGGGGCCCGGCCCCCCCCCCAGACAAGCAGGCATTGTTTGAACACCTGCACATCTCCCCGTGCAGCCGGGCGGGGGCCGCTGGCCGCTGCTCAAAGAGTGACCTTTCCCGGAGCAGCCGGCGGGGCTGGCAGGAAGCTGGCAGCGGCCGCCCGAGCCGCGCACCCGGCCAGACGGAGACTCGGAAATGCCACCGGCCTCCCTCCCCTGCACACCGCTCCCGAAAGCCCTGCTCTTTATTGGTCTTAACACTCCGAAAGCGCTCCTCTTTACTGGTGTCAACACCCCGAAAGCACCCTTCTTTACTGGTGGTAACGCCAGAAAACTGAAGGCCACCTCAAGCTTATTATTCCTTGGTGTAAGAGAGAACTATGAGGAAGAGCAGTTACTTTTGGCCTGCCCCTTTACCCAGAGAAATCTTTTCTAATTCACAGTCTGTTTACAGTACAGGGTTATTCCCAGATGAAATCAAGAGAGCACAGCCATGAAATACTGCACCGAGTAAAGCAACAACCTTTATAGTTGCAGGCAAAAGGATTTAAAATAATTTGAAAAAAAAAAGAAAAAAAAAGTTGCTTGAGGAATTAGGAAAAAAACATCCCTTTATTTGCCCTCTCATAATCATATGGAGATAGACACCTGAAATAAGTGAACTAGAATAAACCAGATGATTTTTAAGGCTTCCTGAATAAGGGCGACAGGTATAAAATCAAACACCCAGCACTTATGCACTATGGCACAAATGTTCATGGGAACACTGCAGTGCAGAAAAGCTGATGTGAAGAATTTTGCATTTAAAATACAACCAGCAGTAAGAGGAGTGCAGATTCTGCCTCGGTGCTGGTTTTCCACATAGATGCCTTGCAAGTAACTCATCACATCTGTAGTGACTTCAATTACTTCTGTGATCTTAATACTCCTACAGCAAGCACAGTTATTAAGGCAAGTTTCCTCAGGAGAAATAAAACAGCAATAGAGAATGAAGCCGTTTAAAATTACTTCATGCATGACAAAAATCTTACAAATTCTTGCACCCAGTGCCTGTATTTTAAATAAATTTGCTTTAAGTAGTAGTATATTTCTGTTGGGGAGGATGATAAATTTTTCCCTTCAGTTTGAAAACTCAAGAGGGCAAAACAGTATTTGGAACATCTTCAGGTTTTGAGTTTTGTTGTTTCAATCAATACCCTGCTACTACTATCATGCAACAAAAAGATTATCACCATATTTCATATGGAACTACAGTTGGCATTAAACTGACACATCATTACCTCACTCACTATTGATTTGCTCAGCTCCTCTTGAATTGCTGCTCTTCTGGAATAGGAAAGCCCAGAGGAAACGTTAAGGGTCTGTTATTTTGGGAACCTGCTGTTGAGAAGACCTTGGAGCAACTTGTCTTTATTTAGTGACACTCTAAACAGCTGTTTTGAGTGGGACCACTTGCAGAGTCTCGTAGGTAAATGTGAGAATTGTAACAGTAATCAAAGCACCAAAAGCCAAGCCTTAGCTCCAAAGGTGTACTTTTATTTCATTACAAAGCAGATTGTTTAGGCATTATTTCTTTTTGTGAACATCCACAGTACAATCAGCAGGTCCTGCTTCGAGGACATAGCTGCTTGATACTAGACAAAGATTTCACCACTAGACAACAAAAATACAGATGCATAGAACAAGTGCGGCTTAGACACTGAAGAGCTAATGGTCTAAACTGCAACCAGATCAAACAGATGATATGACCAAAAATAAAACTACAGCTCCAGCCCCGCCAGAGCTGCATGCTCAAAACTGGAGTCCTTTTCATTTTAAAACAGAATTTGGATTGGACTTCCTAGAAAAACAATCATCAAAAAAAAAAATCCCCAACACACCACACTGCTTCCCTCTCCTTTTCAAGTCATGTTTGAACTGTCCCTTATTTCACATCAAATTTGTGCTGTGGCATATTAGTACTTTATAAGAGACAGAAAAATTATCAAACAGTGTGAATTAATAGCGAAAAGCTGGTAGTCAGTGTTTCATGGACACTTGATCCCACCACTTTTCTTCCTTTTCCAACTGTGATCCTCACCCCAGGAGTTTCACTTTTATTGATAGGTGTATCTCATTCCATCTTTGCAGATTTCTCACCATTTGGTATTTGAGCTCAGTGCCTCTGGATGTAGTCTGTGCTCCTCAGGCACGTTATGGTGTCCCACCACTCCAGGCAGAAACAGTAATTCATATCCTGCCAGCCCGAGGTGCGGAAATGCACAGAAGGCATGTTCATGCAGTGCAGAGAAACATTCCAACATTGTAACTCCTTGTCCAAGCTTCCACCTTGTCCAATACTGATTGAGGAAAAGCGTATTTACAAGACTCATGCATAAATATTTGCATTTGGTCCTAGGCACCCAGTTAGTACTGACAATCTAAATGAAAATGGAGAATTAAGTATTTTTCTGGTCCATTAAAGCCTTTTACTGTGACTCCTCCAATCTGAAGGTGTAATCTTAAAAAAACCCAAAACCAAAACAAATGGAAGAGGAGTCCCAATACCTTCTGAAAAAGTACTTTTCTAAACACTGTTCAAGTCAATGAGATTACAGGATGGAAAAGCCTCCCATGAAAGCAATTGACAAGAGTTATCTGACAGGGGGCTCATATCTAGATCTGTAGAAAGAGACAAGTAATGTAACATTCTTTTCACAGTCCTTTGGGGTAATGAGCCTCAAAATTCATTAGGTATGAGTAGTCAGATAACATCCTAATTGCTACAGGATCAGAATTTATTATCACTTAAATAGATTGAGCAAAGGGTACAAGCACGTTTGTACGTAAGCAGCCAAAACATCCATTTCTTTCAGCTAGCATCAGATCTCCAAGTGCTACTGCTAATGGCAAAGAAAATGAATTGGAAGGTTTTACAAAGCTGCCAGTATGACCAAGTTTCAAATTTGCAACTCTTAGGCACAGACTCCAGCAAAATCTCAATTAACCTGAGTTTTCTGCTTATGGAGGAGGGGTGGTGGGAAAGAACACACTCCTATCATGTACAGAAACTTGACAACAGTCTCAAGCCAATACTCAACATCTGACAAGGTCTAGCATAGTCATTACAAAACATCTGGAATTACAGATATCATTTAGTAAAAAGAAACAACTGCCTTCCAAATCTGCCATCCTGAAAAAAACCCAAACACAAAGCTGATCGCTGTTTGTGCTTACAACCATAATCATGGAATTTGAGCATTAGAGGGAGATATTTTTCTCACCACTAATGCAAAGGAGCTGCAAAAAACGAGTTAAATGGAAAAAAAAAATCCCTTCTAAACATTCATTTAACAAACATTTATTAAAACCTGTAAAGGCTTCAGGTATACTAAATTTGAAAGGGGCTCAAAAAAATATGTCAGTCATTGAACTAAACTGAATTCAGAAAGCTGATTCCCCTAGCACAGAATTAAAAAACAATGTTCTTAAAAAATTTTCACATTTTTTTCCTCAGCAATTTATAAAATGCAAACAGTATGCTAGAAAAGTTTTAACATAAGGGAATGCGCTTTGGAAACATTATTAAAATATGTGTGTACTTATAGAATGACATTATCAAGTTTATGTTACTTGTTTTCACCTGACTGGCTATATTTCGAGAATGTTCCTCCCCTCTTTCCCAGGTCCATGAGAAGCTCAGTTTAGAAAAGAAGAGCTCCCATACTGCCAACTTCACTCTGTTCCTTTACAAAAATTTCGAAGTACTGATAAATGATAGTGACAGCGAGCAAAATTCCAGTTCCAGACCCAATTGCCCCCAGGAAGTCTGCCAACACAGAGAGAGCACCGATACAGAGACCACCAAATGCAGCAGCTGTAGGGATGTACCTGCAAAACACAACATGAGAACAGAAAAGCTGCCGTTAGAGTTTGCTCAGGATATTAACAAATACACTAGGTCAGTGGTATACAGGGTCTGTGCGAAGTAGATCAAAGGTAGGTTTTCTCCTAGGAAACCAATCCCACCAAGAAATGAAAGAACATTGTGGAGATAATCCAACCAGGTGGTTAAAAACCACAAGAACAAAATATGAATGGAAGAAAGTCAAGGGCCCAATACTCTCTTTCCATGGGTCTAAAACCCAAGACAAGGAACATGCAGCAGTGCCAGCATCCTAGGCACAGTAAGGAAATAAAAAGTGCAGCCTGGAGGGGAAAAAAAAATTGATAAGCTATGAAGAGAAGGTATGAGTCTACCACGCAATTAAGCACAAAGATTAATCTTATAGCTACTATCCCTTCAAGTCATTTGCAGACAACTGAAATGTGAAGTTATGAAAACATTCCTGTAACACGAAGGGTGCACAGGTCTTACCCTGCCATTAGAAAACCTAGAGACCAATTTCCCCCTACCTCTGCACCTAGCAGATTTTAAGGAACTACTTGTTAGAAGCAAGGCCTGCATCAAAACAGTACTCAACACATTAAAAGTGACAATTAAAAAATACTTCAAACTGAGGCACAAGTAGTGAAGTACACTCCAATGTTCATTATTAGCTATCCTATAAAAACCATAAAAATGAAAAAAATCTAACAGGAAGGTACAAGCTCCAGAATTTAAGGCACATACTCTAAGCATAAGCAAGAACATGTAGTACTGTAGAAGCCTTCTATTAGTGAGACAATATTCTATGTCTCATGCATATAACATTGAAGCTGAAGGAATATCTGTGTTCTAGGATCTAGAGAATGGAAGTCAAAGCAACATTTGCCATGTGTTTCCCCACAACACTTTGCATAAACAGCCCGTAAAATGTGTAGCTCACCTGTTCAATTCATGTACCATTGAAGTTTCTCTGTGGCCTCGCATTACCATCTGCTGTTCTTTCAATTGTTTGGCAACCTGTATTGCATCAAGGAATGGAGAGGATAAGTTTAGCATCATTTGGCAAGGCCACAGAACTTACTACTGCAGGAAAACAGAAGCAAGACATTTCAGTAAGTGGTGGTGGGTTTGGTGCTTTTCAAAAATTGGGGTTTTTTTGATATTACTCATCGGAGTTTAAAATATCCAGTACTTTAACTTCAGTGCAGTCACAGGCACTTTTCCACACTGTCAGTTACGCAGAGCTTTTCAGATAATTCTAGTTCTATTGAGAAAAGGAAAATCTGGAAAGGGTAGGCTCTCATACACATAATTCACTTCCTGTTTTACCACCTACCCTTCTCCTGGTTAGGATTTAACAGATGTTACTAAAACCATCCTATGAAGTGTCCACTCCATTTCAGTTTCCCATATTCAGAGGAAATAACTATTTGTGGGGTCCTATTAGAAACTATTATTACTTAGAAAGAATGCCCTCTTGGAACATTATTCTTCAATTGGATTTCTGCAGCTGTACAGGGTTAAAATAGAGCCCTGCAAACATTTCACTGACAACTGAGGGGGAACTGAAACTCTAGCAGGGGAACTTCTGAAAGTGTCTGTCACTGAATCTAATGTACTGGAAAAAACACCTTCTGATGATCAAGCTGACAGTTTTCCACTACATCATGAACACATAAGTAACAATTTATCCATTTTTACTTCTTGGTTACATGAACTTAAAATGATTTTATTTGGTATCAGAAAAGTACATTGAAGTGTTAAGAGCTGTATGTTGGTTTACATTAAAATAAAACTCTGTCTATACATGGCTGCAAGTGTCTCTCTGCATGCCTGACAGCAGCTAGATGGAAGCCCAAAATAAGAGTGCTCACGCTGTTACAGTAACTGTGCAACTATTACACATTTGTTAAAGAATGGATTAAACCATTCCATATGGCTGCCAAGCTTGATTTCCTACCCAAAACCACACAATACAAACATACGGTGATGACAACTATTCTCCATCTTGTTTTCCAATTCCAATTTCAGAACAATATAGTTGCTGAGTATCAAAAATCCTCTAACAAATGGAAATTTTGAGAAGCTAGGCTGAGGTACATCAATGTCCTGCTCTATATGCTCTGTTATCAGTGCTCTCAAGTTAAAAATACCAACCTCTAGTTAATCTTCAAAAATAAGTTAAGAACTCTCTATGCCAGTCATGGGTAGTCAAGCTTTACCTTTAAGTTTTTAAGTGGCAACTGCCTTGCACATGGTGCACTTATCATTTGGCACTGGACGGGATTCTGCCTTTCCTGTCACCTTACCTGACACACGATCAGATGTTAAATTACCATGTCCAAAGTTTCCTAATGCCAATGGAAGCAATTGAGTAGTGTTGTTTTTGAAAAAGCAGTAAACAAAACAGGGGGAAAAAAATTACCCACATTATGCCCTCATCCTCCCACTTACAAAAAAGACAGAATCATTATTTACATAAATGATAAACATTACCAGCAGAATAGGTATTTCAGAAGAAAGTCAGTCTTATTCTTACCACAGCCCATGTTTTCACCATGTAAGCTTACAGAATTTATCATTTTAAACTTACATCTTTGGCAGAGGAGCCAGAGACTTCGATCCATGTCTTTGAGAAGAAAGCACAGGAGCCCAACATAAACACAATATAAACAACTGCATGTACAGGGTCTTCTAACACTGAAGAAAAGGACTCTGGAGGTGACAGATAATAACAAAGTCCACCAACTGGATAAGCACGAGCAGGGCCTCCAGATGACGTGTCCTAGAAGAAGGAAGTAAGCTGTCACCAACTTTCTCACTGTTTCTTAGCCATTAAGCTAAGCCTGGACTGGTATCGCTTTCCCACCACTGTATATCGTTACCACAGCACACAAAGATTCACATTTACTATCATAAGCAGTTTCTAAAGTGGAAGTGGAATACAATAAGGAACACCAAAACCACCCAGGAAAGCAAAGAACAGCCCAAGGTAAAAGGTAAGTGGAAACCCAACATCTACACACATCACAGCAGGTCTCATACTCTACCATTAATTTAAACAGCTGATTTAGAGTTTCAGTGTACCTGACCACCTGTAGAAGTATGTCTTAGAGAGACCATCTCTTCACCCATGCATTTTAACGGTGCTCTTATAAAGCTGTATGCCAGATTAGAAGGAATACTTACAGACCAAGTGCCCAGCAGGCTAACCAGTAAGTTGCCACTGAAGCGAGCAGAAAGCATCTGGGAGATGACGTACAAGTTGGACACCAGGGCGGACTGGAGAATAATGGGAATGTTGGAAGTATAGAACAGCTTAATAGGGTAGGTGTTGTACTGGCCACGGTAGCGAGCAGATTTGATAGGAAGATCCACTCTGAAACCCTGGAAAGTTTTCAAAAGAAAGTTCCCCATTATATCTGGACGTGAACAGGGCATAAATCCAAGTGCAAGGCCTTGAGAGCAACAGAAAGAAAGCTGCAATCATTTTGTGAAGGTACACATACTCTACCCAGAGGGTTACCCATGTCTACTCTTCTGCAGAGGGCCTGGAAGCCTGCAGAATTGTCTAAACTTGCATATTTAAGACAGTATGAAAGACATTAATGATTTGGCTCAATGAACTTAAAGGTCTTTTCCAACCTAAGTCATCTATGATAGAGATCAAAAGAAAACTGAAGTTTCAAGCAGACCAAACGGAGCGTCCAGAAAAAAAACAAACCACATTAAAAATGTCTAGATTCTTCAGCAGTTTGCTGCAACAAACAGTAAGAGATACACAGGATTAAAGACTTCAAAGTATTTTTCAGCAAAAAGCAATAGCATTTGGGTTAGGCAGTACTACACATACACATTCATCTGGGTTTTTTTCAGAGATCAAAGTAGGTCTCAAATCTACTGCATGGCTACAGTAAGCATGGAAACTAATTAAGAGAAGCTAGTGTTAAAGGAGCATCCAAATGTTGCAGGTACAAAAGTGAGTCTTCTGAAGGCACCAGAAAGTGAAAATACAGTTTCCTGTAGAAGGAAGCAGATTACTGACCTATTTCCATACAAACAGTTTCACAGTCCTCTTTATTCCAACTGACCTGGAAATAAATTACAATCGCAAAGACAAAGATGGTGGCAATCAGATTCATAAGGTTGGGAAGATTCTGACGGTAAAAGGCCTCACGAAGAGCTCTGACTTTGTCTGTACGAGTAGCCAGAAGATGGAACAGAGCAATGATGGCTCCCTCAAATTCCATGCCTTGGAAAGGAAAAGAAAAACAAAGTTAGGCGCCCTGTGATTACCTCCAAACTTCACTGCTCTATCCCATTAGGTATATTTCTGAGTTACAGGATTCACAATGGGATTTTTTCCAAGTCATTTGCTTCTTGAACATGCTCGTGGACTTTTACTACTATCATCCTTCATATCAGCTATTATTTACAATTATTTTTTTTTTAATCCCCCTGTAGTGGTCTAAAAACTAAATCATAACCCAACAATCAAATGGGATAACTTTATTGGTCTCTAGAAACACTAAGATTCCCCAAGTTCTTTCCTCCTCCCCACAAAAATAAAACTAAATTAAACAGAGGCAGCATGCTTTCTAGTATCATTCATGGCAACACACTAGTTGTTTATACAACAGTAAATGTGATACCCTTATTTATGTTTTCTATTATACAGCACCAAACAAGATCACCTCCTGTCAGGTTTAGAGAAGAAAGGTCTTTGGGGCAAAGAGTAAGAAATGCAAGGGGCAAAAAGAAAGAGATGACACTTGTCCATAAGTTGGGCAGCAGCCATAATGCAACAGAAGTCTACCATTATCAACTTTTAATGAAAGCACTGTAAGAAATTCAAGTTCAGGGAATATCTTGTGAGATACTACAAAGTTAGAAAGAAACATCTTTGTACTTGCACCTTGCATAACAATACTTGCTGCATTATCAAAACTCACTACGTGGCAACTACAAAACTAGGATGCTGGTAACAGCATTTGCCATTTAAGTTAACA
This sequence comes from Actenoides lindsayi, assembly GCA_025331215.1. Lineage (NCBI taxonomy): Eukaryota > Metazoa > Chordata > Aves > Coraciiformes > Alcedinidae > Actenoides > Actenoides lindsayi. Next base: position 77,406 of record WTSP01019512.1, on the reverse strand, counting down.
TCCTGCAAAGAAAGATTTTGTCTTTTTTAACATAAATGGACTATACCATATTACCTCGTCCTGTGTTCACTGTGGTGGGGCTGAATGCTTTCCACACAATAGTTTCACAGATATTGGTAGCAATGAAGAGAGAAATGCCAGAACCAAGACCATATCCTTTCTGTAGGAGCTCATCCAAGAGCAGAACGATCAATCCAGCAACAAAAAGCTACAATAAGACAAAAAATAATAAAAATAAAATCACTACATCATTAGTCCCATCTCTTCTTATTTTTGTTATAAAAACCCAACTTGTATTAAACAATAAGGAAAGACTATATATGAGGAAGCAGGCACACTTTGATCTTTTTCCTCTGCCTATGGGGCACGCAAGTCCATAAGGCCGATCTGTTGACCATTTCAGAGGAAGACTAAGTAGAGAGGACTAGAAATTACCTGAATTGTGATAAGCAAGCAGATACCAGCACCCATCTCAGATGGGTCTCCATACATCCCAGTCATTACATAGACAATAGACTGTCCGATGGTAATGATCATTCCAAACACTGTAGAATAAAAAGGGAAAAGTACATATTTGTTCTGGAGATTTATGTCAGTGGGCAGTTAGAGAAACATAAATCACTCCTTTTAGACAAAGTTGGGAAGGAATACGTAAATCACACGACATTTAAATTCCAGGGAAAGTTAAGTTTGTTGTCTGAAATCTGGCACTGAACATACAAATACACACAGAAACTTCAGAAACAAACACGCTTAGAAGTAAGTGGGTTTGGTTACTAAAGATTGGTTTACATACCAAAAACTCTGAAGGTGTTAAGATACTACCTTAGCAATTTATTAAGTTTTCCTAAAAGTAATTTATCAACTAAGCACAGAGATCTCTTACTGATAAGAAAGAGCCACGCTTGAAACTAAGGTAAAAATAACTACAACAAACATCAATATTATCTTTTTTTGGTTTAGATTAACAAAGACCAACACAGTTCAAAAGTTGGGTTCCCACTGTCTATATATTGCTTAGTTTATGGGGTGAGATTACAGCAGGAACACCAATTGCAGATACTTTTCCTTTTCAAATCTTTCTGAAGTTCAGAAGTCAACAAGCCAGAGAGCAGTCAGAAAGAGCCTGATGAAATACAGTCAGATGGAAACCCATATGTCTGACTCCAGCGCTCATCCCTTGGGAAGTTTACAGGATCTCTTGTTAGGGTTAGACACTCCAAAACAGCAGCTTTTACTATCAGCTCTTACTCACGTTTCTGTGCTCCATTGAAGAGAGCTCTGTCCTTTGGGGTGTCACCAACTTCAATTATCTTCGCACCTGCCAAGAGCTGCATGATGAGCCCAGAAGTGACAATAGGTGAAATGCCCAGCTCCATCAACGTACCTGCCAGACAACAGGAAGAACAATGAAAGAAGATTATGGGGTGTACCATACCTGAGTATCTTTGAAGTTTAGAGGTTTGTTTTTTTCCCCACCCTTTACATCATGATGGAGAAGATACAAAACACCCAATGTCCATTAATGTAAAGGGTTTCAAAACCAGAAGCTTGCTACAAGTCAGTTTGGCAAGTAATGCAGTACCTCTCAGTACCTTAAGAAAAATGTGTTTGCTGAAAATGACTTCTGTTGCCAGGATCATATTTACTCTCCATAAAATAAGGTAAGAATTTGCCTTCTGCCTTTGACTATTGATCATTTTATTACTCTTAAGTCTAAACGGGAAAATCCAAACTTTTTTCCAGGAGTGCAGCAAGTTGCATGCATGAACATATGCACATCTCATTATAACATAAACTAACAGACAGCACAAATAATATACAATGACAAAATGAATTCAGGAAACTGTCCCCATTCTTAATTCATACCTGGCATTAGAAAGCCTCTACAGGACACTGAAATTTATACAAACTATTATGAATTTTAATCTTCAGGGAGACAGACTCAAAGGTTTTACCCAAACACACAAAAAATGTGGTTTGAAACGCAAATCAAAAAGCTTGAAATATATACAGAAGATTGCAACAGCAGCAACAGAGCTAATTAGGAACTCTCTTCCCCAACCCTTTTCCCTCCAAAATGCTCCTTAATTTTTGCACATATAATAGATAGCACACAGCCAACCGTAAACTCATTTTGTCATCAAAGGCATGCCTTTCCTAATGCCACACTGGTTTATGTTTTTACATAATATATAAAATTACTTTCCCTCTCTCTCCTTCAGGTTTTATCTTCATTAAAATAAGAGTGCAATGAATGAAATGAAAAATACTTTGATTCAAGCTAAAAAAATGCCCTCCCAGAAGACCATACCTCTATTTGATGCCAAAATCACTCTCATCCAGTAGAAAGGATCTGCTGAGTCTGATGACATGATACCAAACAAGGGAATCTGCATTTCCAACCAACACAGGAAAATAGGATTAGAGATTTCAACACTAAACATTTCAGCTCTTCCTTAAAAAGAAGGGAAACAAACATACCTGGCAGCATACTAAGAAGATGAAGAGTGTGATAGCTGTCCATAGTACCTTTTCCTTAAACTGAATCTAAAGGAAAAAAACCAAAAACCACCAACCAAAGATGATAAAGCTGTCAAGGTAACAACATCTAGACAATCAGGCAAAATTTAATAGTAGCAAAAGTACACTTGATTTGCTTGCAAAGGGACAACGTACAGGACATCCTAGAGAAAATAACTCACTGTTCATCCCTTTTGTACTATATAAGGTCATGGAAAATGACAAAGCTTTATTGAAACTTTAATCCAAATAAACAAGATTACGCCAATGGAAGATAATTCTAGTACTTCCACAGAATTAAGTTTTATATATTGATAAGAAAGAACTTCTGGTGAGAAAAAAAAAATTGATAATACAGAGAAGCTTATCTTGGCAAATAATCTTACAATAGGATTTAAGAAGCAAAGATTTTGAAATTACTATTTTAAATTACTGTAGTTTACACATCCATATGTGCTACTTTCAATATCTCACCACTTACAGCTGTGGCGTAGCCATATGTCCATACATTCACCAGCCAATACATTCTTGTACAACTATATCCACAGCACAGGACACACTAGACAAGCACTCTACTAAGGACAATTGTGCCTAAAACTGTCATTCTCCCAACAGGAGAAAAAAATCCAAACAAATCCCACAAATGCAAACTAAGCTGCAAACATTTTATATTACACAGATACAAACCTATAAAGAAAATTTTATTAACTTACCTTCCGTTCTGGCTTTTGGATTTCAGGCAAGATAACACAGAAGGGCTTGATTACTTCAAGAAATTTTACTGTACGGAAATTAGTTAAAGGACAAAGTCAACACACAGATACAAAAAACATTCAGAAAAGTTCAAGTAAAATTGAACTTAGGCATGTACTTTTATTATATAAACCCTTGACTTTTAATATATAAGGACAAAGGTTTGATACGTGTGGTTTTCTTTTTCATTAAATTCTTATCTGTTCTAAACACAGAGATTCAGATAGTACGGTGTAAGTACTGTATGGACTGGAAACAGAAGGAAAAGAAAATGTCTAGAGTTTTCCTGTTTCACTGAATAAGTTGACAATGAAAACCAAAACAAAACAAAACCCTTGCTATTGTTTTCATGAGTTTATCAATACCCTTGAACTTTTATTTCATAATAGATTCTTCCCTAGGCTGATATCTAAGAAATACAATACCCAAGAGAGTTTTAAATCAGAGGTTACTTTTGGGTGACACAGCTTAAGAATTCATACACATTCTTCATAAGCAACAATTTAAGTTACTTTACAGAACATCTCATGCCACGATCTCCTTGTAGTCAAAAGGATTTATCCTTAGATCAGAAAAATCTCAGTCTTGGAATAAGCATATGAAAGAAAGTTCTCCTGTGAGCAGAGAGATCTGATTTTGAACAGTTAATGCTAAGCTGCTTAAGACAAATCTAAGACTACACATATATTTGGGACTGATTTGAACTAGAAAGATTATGACAATGCTGAAGAAACTACTGCTGGCTTTCTGCTTCTTCTTGGAAGGCTGCAAATTCAGCGGCAATTCTGTAACACTTTCAGATCGGCCAATAAAAATTAGTTACTTAAATTCAAACGATTAATTGCCTGAAAAGTTACACTGGTTTTAACTTAAAGCAATTCGCGATTCTCTCCTACACCTGCAGTAACATACCAACTCACTAAGATGCTTTTCAAGCAGCTCTTCCTCAGCAGATTCTGAAGGCTTCCATTCACTCGGATTACTTCTCAACTACCGATCACCGTTTATGTCACTCCGACAACGTAACTGAAGCGTTACGACCAATCACCGACCCGACAGCGCGTCTCTCCCTGCCTGGGTACCGCTCCAGGCACACTCGGGCCTGGCACGGCCGGGCTCTAGAGCACCCGCCAGGCAAGCGGCCCGGCCCCCGGGCATCCCAGGGCAAGCTCCCTCCCCTAGGAAGATCTGCCTTACCTAGGAAAGGGGTTACGGCGAAAAAAAACAAATACAAACGCAGTGGGATCCTCTAAAGCAGAGGAAGGGAAATTCGCTCAGGGCTGGCCTCGGAGGGAGTGCCGCCGTCGGCGGGCAGCCGCGAGAGCCCAGCCTGGGGGCCTGCGGCCCCGGGGCGGGCGAGGGCAGAGCGGCGGCCCCTCAGGGGAGGACGAGTCACCACTCCGCCCGTGAGGAGGGCCCGTCCCAAGGCGGCTGTGAAAGGGGAGCCGGTGGCGGAGCCGTGGCCCCTTGGCCGCCGCGCACCCCGCGGAGCCCCCACTCCCCTCCCTTCCTTTCCACCCGCCGCCGCCCGGCCGGGCCGCCCCGGTACTCACTGCCCATGGCGGCCGCCGGACGGAGCGAGGAGCGAGCAGCGGCGGCAGCTGCCTGGGAGAGACACGTCAGGGATTCAGCCCGGCCGCCCCCTTCCGCTTCCTGCCACGCGCCGCGCTCGCCGGGCGCCGCCGCTACTGCGCAGGCGCCGTCTCCTGAGGACGGCCGCCCTTCCTCCCGCGCCACGGCACCGCGCCTACGACACCCATCACGCACCGCTGCCGGGGTCACGCACCGCCACCCCGGAGGGCGCAGGGTCCCTGATATTTATTGGCTCACCGCAGGTCTGTGTAACCAATCAGATGGTGAGGTGGCGCGCGGCTTGCTGGGAGGTGTAGTCTCGGTCCCGCTGGCCGCCATCTTACTGAACTGTACGCCTGGCGCCCGGGAAGGATCGAGGTCATAGAATCATAGAATGTATTGGGTTGAAAGGGACCTCTGATGGTCAATAAGCAGGGGCATCTCTAACTACTTCAGGCTACTCAGAGCATCATCACATCTGACCTTGAATGTCACCAGGGATGGGACCTCCACTACCTCTCTGGGCAACCTATTCCAGTGATCTATCACCCTCATATTAAAGAACTTTTTCCTAATGTCTAATCTAAATCTACCCTTTTCTAGCTTAAAGCCATTACCTCTTGTCCTGTCACCACAAACCCTTGTGAATAGACCCTCCCCTGCTTTCTTACATGCCCCTTTCAGATCGTAGGTTAATTTGAGGAGCGTGTCTTTTAGCTACCAGAAATTGTAGCATTGTTTTGAACGATTGTGATAGATAAATACACAAGTAAACATTTAACATTTATTTTCTGCTTTCATATTTTTATAGTGGAATGTCTTAGGCCTTTCTCTGCAGTAAGAAACTCCGTGCAGTTACCACCCCCCCCACGCCCCCGTCTCCCCCAACCCAGAGCTGCTGGTGTCACACAATTCCTGTGTGACAGACTCTGGGTGTAACACACCCAGATCAAACTGAGCTGCTCATGAAATAGGAAACGTTGGTGAAAATATGAGGCATTGTTCTACATGTCAAAGAAGTCATGGTATATCAACAGGTCGCTATACCACCCAGCAAGTGATGCACACTCACATTGACTTACTGCTGAAGGCATTTCTTTCAGAGAGTCACAGAATGTGTTGTGTACTATTCAGGCCTTTATAGAGGGATTTATTACTAGCCTGAAAATAAAAACTAAACAGAAGTTAGAGGAAAGAGAAAATCCAATAGCGATGTTAATAGAAAACAATTAGAGGTCAGGCTGGTGTAGCTCTATGGAACCCATGATGGCTCCCACAAATCTCCCTGTTATTTTCTAGGCACTTAGGTAAGCTTCGTTTGATTATTTGATCCCTACTTTTCTGAGATTAACTTTAAAAGTCTAGTTCTAATTACCATTTCCTGGTGGGTTTTGTTTTGTTTTTTAAAATTGGTAGACAGTATATTTGCCCTTCTCCACGCTTCTGAAACCCTGCATCTCCTCTAGGAGTCACTGAAGACATCTATCAATGAGGCTGGGAATGTTTTATTTCCATTCTTGTCCAGTGCAACTTATTTCAAAACATCCAGTTTAGCAAAACTTGTTTTAACCCACCCATTTCTAATTTAGAGACAAAGCAGCAACTTTCCAACTGACATGCTGTCTTGCAGCATTTTCATTTTCAGAGCATTTCATAGAAAGTCTTAGTGTTGATTTGATAAGATCGTTTTGATTTACTAACGTGGGCACTTTCCCTGGTTTACCAGAGCCAATAGGTGGAAAAGAAGGAAGAACTAGCAATGGTTTTGTGAAAGTCTGGGCAAGGAAGCAATAGCAGTGATGCAGGGGATCAATGATAGACACATGCAATGAAATGCCAGAATTTGCTGAATTTATTAAAACAGGGCAAACTATTGTGAAAGGTGCTGCTAACATCACTATGCCAGAACACTGCTCTGTTAGCAAGGGTAACATTGCTTTATTCTTATCTAAATGGCTCACCTGCTTTTAGCCCTTTAGAAGCCGGGTGTCTGGGTAGTTGTCTAGACTCTGTGATCAGTGGAGGTACAAGGGGATACCTCTGGGAAATACTCACTCTACTGATCTACACATCTGCTCTCAGATTAGATGAGTCATCCTTCGGAGGTATCTGTCGATTAGAGGGGGAACTATGTTGACCACTTCAGATTGGACACCTATATTTTAGACACCTGATGTTAGAAGAGGTTAATTTCACCCATGAAGACTAAAGGTGTCTTCCCAAAGATGTTATCTCTGAATCAAACTCAGGAATTTTTGAAAGAGTCTGAGAGAAAGCTTGTCAATATTCTGTTCCTATTGGAATCGCTCTTTTGGCAAATAGGTAATGCCAATCTTCTTAGGGCCTCAGACTATTTCCTTTCCACAGTGATATCTCTATCCTTAAAAATTGGCTTTGTAGGATACAAGGTTTTTTGGGACAGTAGATTTTAACCGTGCCATAAGAACAGGTAAAAAAAAAAAAAAAAATTTAGACTGTTATTCTTTGCATGGCCCACCTGTTAGTCTTCTTAGGTTCCTGTTACCTTTTAAAATAATTTTAGACAGGAAAATAATTTGGTTTCCTAATGTAAAAAAAAACCCAACCACAAACCAAAACAAAATAAACAACACCTTATAATTACATAGAACTGTCTACTTAGACACAGAAGCTATAAACTCATTATTTTTTTGCTTACATCTCCATTTTGTACTTTCTGGTTCTAAACAGCTTCATAGTAGGGGTGAAGAGGGTACAGTCCTACAGACAAAATTTGCCACTGAAGTTCAGTTCTAGGTAGAAAAAATGGTTGATGACAGCTAGCCTTCATAGGACTTTATGGTGAAAAAAGTCCTGGTTTGCCAACCAAAGTGAAAAATAGAGAGAGGAGCCAAGTTCAGCTCCTTTGTATAATCAGCTGTCCCTCTGCAGAACAAAAGAGTGAAAGCAAGTGAAGATACAGTTATTGAGGAATTGTTACAGTAAAAATGTGTGAGACACAGGGTCAAATTTTGGCCTGAGGTGACTCCCTGACTTTGACGGTTTATCTCAGGGGACCCTTTTGGCAGCCAGTTGCAGAATGAATAACAAAAATGGAATTTGATACACTAGGGCTGATTTTCACAGTGTTTGGGAAGCACCTACCGCTGCAAGAGGACTCAGTTTAGAAGGGTGCCAGCTGGTACAACTGGAATGATGAGGAGGAGGAGGAGGAGGATAGCATGGGTGCCAGCTGGTACAACTGGAATGATGATGATGAGGAGGAGGACGACAGCATGTAATTAATAAACTGCTCTTTAGAGAATGGCAACATCTGAGAAACAGACAGAGATTTTAAACAGCTTGTTCTTTTCATGTTCTGCTATTCTTCATTGAATGATCAGAGGACTGTCGCGCCTCTCCTATGAAGACAGACTGAGAGAGTCGGGGTTATTCAGTCTGGAGAAGAGAAGGCTCCAAGGAGACCTTATTGTGGCCTTCCAGTATCTTAACGGGGCCTATAAGAAAGCTGGGGAGGGACTTTTTAGAATGTCGGGTAGTGGTAGGACCAGAGGGAATGGATCAAAACTAGAGGTGGGTAGATTCAGATTAGACACTAGGAAGAAGTTCTTCCCCATGAGGGTGGTGAGACACTGGAACAGGTTGCCCAGAGAGGTGGTGGAAGCTCCATCCCTGGAAGTTTCTAAGGCCAAGCTGGATGGGGCTCTGAGCAACATGATCTAGTGGGAGATATCTCTGCCCATGGCAGGGGGGTTGGAACTAGGTGATCTTTAAGGTCCCTTGCAACCCTGACAACTCTAGGATTCTATGAATCAAACCAGTCCCTCTTACATAACCAAGCTAATCCTGCTTTGGAAATAGTGTAATTTAGGGCCATTAAAAACATTAATTTTCACTTACTGGCTCTGAAGTTTGTTAGCCAACGTGTTCCACTGTTCTACACGGTGCAAATCCTCAGCATTTACTGCAAAGTTGTATATCTCAATATACCTCTATTGCATTAGTACAAAGTTGACATTTAATTATTGCTTTTGAAACTGGGCTTCACACTGTGGTGACTGACTATAGACACTGGACCCAATCGTGCTGAATTGTACCCTGATGCAAACAGTGAAGACTATCTGAGTGTTTCAACAGCCAGAGGTGAACGGCAGAAAATAGGGGCGGAGAGTAGAAATGGGGAGAAGCACAGATGAATTTTTCACTGCTTTCAGATGGTTCCTTTTATTTCTAGTGGCATTGCTTGCAGAAACCAGCTAGGATCTCTATTTGGAGAGATCCCATTTTCCACATCTGCCACATGCTCAGACTCTGTTCCCACACCAGTACGTTTTATCAGTGTGTCAAAGTTTGCAAGCTGTGTTCAAAGGAGGCCTTTTTTACCAAAGAGGATGAAGGAGATGCTGCAGCTGTTGTTACATCAGGGCCCACAGCAGCTGTGGGCCAGCATCGCTAGAGGGCATCACAAATCCGTTCGTTCGTACGCGTGGGTAGGTATGTTGCACCCACACTCCAACGTTCACCTGACAAACCGGGGCTAGGTAACCTTTGTAGCACTGGTCTACAAGGGGTGCTGGGATAGGCATGGCCCTTGGTGCAGCGTCCGTACCCGGGTGGTGATTTCCGAGGGCGAGCTGCCGGCAGTAGCCTGGCTGGCCACGAGGTGGAAGAGCTGCTTTGCTGACCGTGCTCTCACCGCAGCTCGGAGGAACCGCACACACCGGCTAGGCGAGGTCTCTTGCTGCCGTTATTCAGTTGTTAGAGTGCATCAGTGCCCAAGGGTCCCACTGAGGACCAGAAGTCCTTGTGCTAAGTGTAGTACAGATACAGTCCCCAGTCCTGCAAGGAGCTTCCTGCAGATAGATCCCAGTGCCCCACACAGTGCTCAGGTCTGGGATGTTTCAGGAGATCACTGTGCTCTCTTTCTTTGCATAGTATAGCTACACTGATAGAGATCTTTCCACGAGGGATCCCAGTGAGGCTTCCAGGGGAGATCAGTGCACAGGGAGCTCCGTGCAGTTGAGCTCAGATGTAGCAGCTGGGGCTCCAGTACTCTGATAGAGGGTTCTGGGGAGCAACCACAACTGTGACATGCGTTACCTCCCCTTTGCCTGCCACCCCCATGCTGTCTCTCAGGCGGTTTGACAGTTGCCCTTACTGATTTATCTACACAGGTAGGTGGGCTCTAGAGGCGGTAAATTGCATGAAACTATTCAGGTCACAAGTGAACGCTCATAGTTTGAATGGCAGGTGAGCATGGACATAAGGATGACCTTCAGGCAACCCTCCATAGACAATATCGTTGTAAACAAATTGTTTACTGCTAACCTGAAAGAGACTTAACTGCTACCTCCTTTAAGGCTAACAGACAAACCCCATTGTTTTCAACAGAGATAGAGGTTCCCTTGTAGTCTGTACTCAGGAGATAATCTCCCAGTTTGCCTGGGAAATCTGAAGCAGCATGCCAAAAGGCAGGAATCTTCTGTAGAAGGGATATGTTGAGAGCCACATTTCTAGTTGAAGAATCATGGAATAACATCTTCTTACACAGCTTTGAATTTTATTAAGGGGCAGTGAGAGGTACAAGGCAATGGGAGATGCCGTGTAAAAGGGTCTTTCTGTCTAATAGAAACAAAGAAATGAATTGATTTTTTTTTCTAGCCAATCAAACCATCTAATTCCTTAATAGAAGGGGCTTTTAAAAAATGTAAATTCCTTCTAGCCTAGCTGATTTCCAGTTGAAGAAATACATAATGAAAGATGAAACTTGCAATTTCTATAAGGCATGAAATTCATCTCCCGTAAGTCCAGATGAGTAAGAAATGCAAAATTTTATCCTATCCTGAAAATCATGTGTTTCATAACTATGGGTATTTGCAAAAAAATTCCAACTTAGATCTCTAAAATATACCCAAACCACTGTTTAAATAGAGTTGCCCTAGATACATGAAAACAAGTAAGCTTAGCTTCCCCAGCAGGCCTAAGTCTAATATTGCAATGCATAAAATTATTTCCAACATCATTATCAGGACATGAGAGGTTAACTGAATGTCTTTGTACTCTTTGCATGAAATGTTTTGAATCCTGAACCCTTGTTATGACTCACACCCCTATTCCTCCAATTTGTTCACCCAGGCACTTCTAGAACATCATGCATTTAAGGCAACACTTATTAAGGTATCTAAGATACTTTATAATACTGTAACTTTAATCAGCTGTGCGCTTAGCTGCCAGTATTACAGCAGTGCTTTCTCAATAACTAGGATCCTGACTTCTGGCCCTGATAACACAGACCTTCTATATAAGACACACTTGTGTAACACAGGAGCCAATGGCTCAACCCTGATCTTGTCAAAGAACAACCACAAAACTTCAACAGGACGAGCATTTCATCCTGTACCTTCAAGTGAGGCCTCAATATTTCAAGTAGAAACAAAAAGTAACATGCAGTTTTGCAGTGATACCACTGCTATTGATTCAGAAAAAGCTCTGTAATAAAGCTACCTTCTGCTTGCTAAAATGTGCCACGAGGGGGACAAATTATGACAAATTATGGCAAGAATACGCAGATCAGCAAACAAGGTCAGGCAGATACTTGCCACTGTCAGTATATGCAATACGGGCCGTTGAAACTTATGCAAGAAGAATGAAGAGGTTTTACATCCCTCCCCAAGGGATGCAGAACTCCAGAGTGGAGTGGTAATGGCTGTTTATCAACTGACAGCCTACAAATTATACCAGATCACGGTGAACCAACAGGTGAGTATTTCACCAAGACTGAAAGGCCAACAGCTAAAACAAGATTAAAGTCTCTTTTTAACATCTAAATGCTTTCCACATGTTGTCTTTCCACCTTTTTAAAGATTTTTGAATTCTCCATCATATTTTTTTTATGTAACACCCATTCCCTCCCAAATGGTTATTTTTCATACTTGGTTTACTGTGGCTTATCTAACAGGATTCTGTAAAAATGACACTAGAGCTAATGAACCCAAACATGTTCCTGTTTCTAGGGATTAAGAACTAGCTTTTGCTTACATGATCTGTTTTTAATCATTAAACTATTGACCTGGAACCATTGTCTAGAGAGAAAAAAAAACAACAAACAACAGTGTTTGGAACATTAAGGAAAAAAGCGCTTGTCTTGGAAATGTTGATGCCCATTTCCCCTAAGTGCCTATGGTCTAGTAACCAGATACATACAGTTCTGATAATGGACTAATTTACATAACAATCAGTGCCAGCTTGATTGTAACAGTCACTGTGTGGAAGTTGGCCAGGACTAGAAATTATCACTATTACCCTTCAAGAGAGCCTTTACCTTTGTGGAGACAGCTTTTGGCACACAGCATTAATTTCATCTAGAATTTTACAAGGCATTAGCATAAAATGCCTTTCATGCTAAAAACACATTGGATCTGTATTTGGGAATGGAAAAGTACCAATAAGCGAGGCTGTCTGGTTTTCAAGTCATCAAACCTTAAATGACCACTGGATCTCTTTAGTCCAGCTGGAATGTTCTGACAGCAGTTAAAAACCCTAACAACATGGACATTGGACTTCTGCATCTGCTCAGGCTGTTGTTTTTCAAATCACAGTCTTTGGATATTGAATTTTGAATAACCTCATGCACACAGGGACATCAAGTTACACTCTCAGTTTGTACATGACTATCTACTGTTGTGGTGCACACCAAGTGGGAGCTGAGCTTTGCTTGTAATTGCATAACTTCTTCATGCAAATGAAGCATGTAATATGTTAATATTTTTGCACACAGTAACTATCAGATGCATACTTGAAAAGAAAACGCTGTGCACGCAAAATTATGCTTTTGATCCTGGAATAGAACTGAATTCTGAATTTATGGATATTTGCAGCTTGCTGAATAATTCTTTTGAGTCTTTCATTTTTGAACTCTTGACAACATCGGCTTGTAAATCCAAACTGTTTGTAAATTACCTTTTGAGGTGTTGTCTTTTTCTGTTTGGGAATTCTGAGCAGCAGTAGAAATTAATCAAGTAAATTCTCTTCCTGGCTTTAAAACCAAAGCTGAAATCTGAGATGTTCTGTTTGGTATACAGTGAATGAGCTTAGATTTGATTTTTATTGTATTTCATTCAAACTTTATTATAAAACATCTCCCAGGGACACTTGCATGAGAAACACTTTGCAAGTAAAACCAGCATTTTATTTCCAGTCCCCCATTTTTAAAGGTTATTACAACATTTTTATCATGCTTCCTTATCTCCATAATATACCACTATATGGCAGGCAACTGCAGATGTTAGATAATAGAGCTAGATGTCTCTGTAGGTTTTTCTAATGGATTTTCTTTTCCTGTACTACAAAAGGGTTTCACTGTGTCATTAACCCAGTGACCAGCACTTCTGCAGTCTGACCGTGGGCAGTCCCCAGGCAGCTGTATTTCCACTGTTCTTTGACTCCAGTTTTGTCTCAGTCATTTTATTCACATGAGATTTGGTGTAGATTTTTTAACAAATGCCCTTCAAAAACCTACTATAATTTTAAAAGAGCAGATGATCATTGTGGATGGTTCAACAGTGGGGTTTATGTTAAGATTTCTATACTCTTACTCCCAGTAGTTGGTTCCTTCTCTAGAATTGACCATCTGTATTTTTCAGTGCAACACAAGTGACTTTCAGCAGCTGGATAATTTCAGGTTTGTATTCAGGTTGTGCACACAAAGTGTTTTCTGATAACTTTATTTCCTTCTAAAATTGCTGTTTAAATCCAATCTAGATATAAATTACTCACAACTTATCACTCTTTTTAATTGACTTTCGATTACTATTTATCTCTTGGTCTCAGAGAAGGCTGCTGTCAATGCTAACAGGATGACAGCCTCGGTTTGATCCTGCTTCTGTTACAATCACTGGCAAAAATGATTGGCCAAAAATCCTGCTGGGTTACATCCTCTGAGTGGATCACATCCCTGTGGATCTCCTATAATGCACTTTATAAAATGTATCCAGAAAATCCAATAACAACAGAAATGTGATTAAATACACACTGAACAGATGGTTTAAAAAAAAAGCGAGCTACAGCTTCACTTTGAATTTTTGCTTATAAAGTTTTACTTTCCTTATAAAAGTAACCCATATAAGTCTTTATCAATATTTACCTAGCTCAGCTAGGAAAATAAAACAGTAACTACAAGCTTATCTGTGCAATAGCACAGTAGTACAATCACTTTAAAGTCCTCCTTAAATGTGAGTGAGCAGGACCCTGGCCAACTGGGAAAAGCGAGAGAATAGTTAACACGCCTGAGTTTTATAGACATGCCAAGTGGCTTAGCAGTCTTTACTGAACATTTCTGTTACAGTGGCTTTCCTGAAATAAGAAACAAAGAAATCAGATTAAAAATTGAGCTGCTTAGGACAGCAGCATTAGTACAGCAAATTTCCTGGCAAGACAGCTCTTATTTTGCGCATCAGATGACTGCTCCGTGCTGCAACTTGGGGCAGGGGTGGATTCTTGATCCAAAAACCTTTAGGAAGGTTTTGTCAGCTATGAGTACTGGAAAGAGGGCGAACTTCCTATCCCATGGTTTTGTTCATATGCTATTTGACATCTTTGTATAGGGCATGAGAAGCCATCAAAATCAAGCAGTAAGCAATTAATGCATGAGTCATGACAAGGCTTTGCAGCAATTATCAATCTTTGTAATAGTCTTCGACTATTTGTCCCCTTGAAGCACCCCAAAGAGCAGGCTTTACAGTGGGCTAGCTTCAGAGCTGAGGTAAATGCTGGCGCATTAAGGCACAGCTTAATGAGTGAATTTTGTAAGTGGCAGTACTGGCACAAGCAGCTGCCATAGCACACACTCACTGGCGGGCACTTCTTCCTGTCTCTGTGCCTCTCTTTGTGCTGTGCCAGTAAAGGCAATTTTCTAGCTTCATGGCAACATAGACTGCAAAATGATCTGGCTGCAAAATACTTTTTCAAGTTCTGAAGCTGAACTACAGATGCAGTCTTCTTCATACTCATTCAGGAGTTCTGACTGAAACATGAGTGAATACCTTGGTTAGCTTTAGTTGAGACCGATAATTAATGAGAGCAGTGAGCACGTAACAGCTTGTGCTTCAGCATGGGCTCTCCAAGCCAGATCACACTGAATTGCTAGGGCAGCTGACACATGGGCTATTGAATCTTCATTGCTAATCATTGCTAATCATTATATCTGACTTGGCTACAGCTATTTAGCTTAAAATCACATTTCACAACTGCAATATGGCTACAGCTTTGCTATCAACATATACCTAAGTGTAGCTGTGTCCTTGCTGACAGAAGAGAGGAGCTGGAATCTATTGGACTCCTTTAAAGGGCACCTTTCTTCTTACTTCTGTACTTTTTTACCTTTCCCTGAACACTATGTTGTTGTAGACTGTTTAAGTAGTTAAGTGGGCAACACAACCTTAAAAGGCATCATTACTGAAGGATGCTGTGAGGAACCCTTTAACCTTTGTATCTTCTGAATATAAGATAGAATTTAGGACTTCACTGCAATCTGGAAAGATCCATCCTATGAATAGCACACAGCTTAGTACAATTCTGTGGGATGAGGTTCATGTAGAGTACTTTGCTCTGATCATTCTTAAAGGCAAAAAGGAAGACAAAGACTGTTTTTTATGAGGTATTGCTGGAGGGAATTAACTGAGAGTAGGGGCAGAATGAAGAATAAATGGAACAGACACAACTGATTTTTTTTAAAGGTTGCCAACTAGCTGTTGCACATAGGCTTCTGGTCTAACAGATTTAAAGGAAACAAAGCAATTAGGCAGCTTTCTGATCAGTGCTGTCCCACAATATGACTGCATTTATTTATTTTTTTTGGTTTGTTGGGGTATTCTAAGTGCAGGAAAATGCCAGTACATTTCACTGCCTGCTTAGTAACAAACATTCTCTACCCTGCAAAACTTATCTTAACCTAAAAGATTTTCGGAATCTCAGGCCTTATGTATTACATTTCAGTAATTATTTTAAATTACTTGTAGGTTCAACTAAGATTATTTATTCATGCTGACCAATGGGGAAGGCAACACAATCCCTAGTATCAATTCAGTAACTCAGCAAGTAGATGCCGCATTGTTTACGCTTTAGCAATATCCTAAAACCTTCTTATGTGTATTCCATAGGTCATTCTTTGGATACAACAGTGCCTTTTAATGGCTGTTTAAATGCATCACAGGGTCGTTATGGGAGTTCCTGAAGAGTTGAAGCTTTCCTACCAAAGTTGTGGTAGATCATCTAAATTCAGGTCTCAGTTACACAGTCAATCTACTACATTTCTGTAAAGCACCTTCTCTTTTTTACTTCATAGTATCTGTGGCCATCTAAGCAGCATAATTTATTAAATCAAGTCTGCTTTGAGAAAAATACAGTTCACTCCTTTAATTACTACTGTTCAAATTTAGCGTCAATCAGTGACCTCTCAATTTGCTGAGATTAGTTCTGCCTGTGTAGAAGTGTGAGTAGCTATGAAGGCACTTGCAGTAAGCCTTACATTTCTTCTTCTACTTAATGTATTGCAGAATTAAACATCTCTTGTTGCTTTTCTATGAAAGAGTAAACAAAATACCATTGTTAGCTGCAAACATCCAGTCTCTCCTTTCCCAGGAAGGCTCAGTTTCTGAATGCTATGGACAACTGCATTACCAAAAATCAGGAAGATGACAGCAGTGCTATAATGTTATTCTACTATTGTATAACCCTTTTTGATCTCTGGATCTCAACATAATATTACATAAATCTGTGAGCCTCCCCCTCTTAAAACACAGCAAGGCAGACCCACAAAATGAATATAGAAGTATTATTAGAACTATTTCACCTGGGTGAACCTAGACACAGAAACCAGATGCCCAGGACTAGTAAACAGAGTAATTGAACAGGAAACAAATTTCCAGTCTGTGCTCTAGTTACAAGTTGTCTCCCTGTGATCCTCCTCCTCATACTGGAAAGCCTGGAAAAGCCTATTGAATGGGTATCATAGCTTTTTATGTTAGGATTCAGCAGTTGTTTCAGCCACATTTGAAAGGAATGAGTCAGGAATTTGTGTATGTGGGAAGTGGTTTCCTCTCACATTACTTTATGTATGGATGAAATACATTTCCTCTACTATGAAGTTGCTGAATGAGAAAATAAAATAGCACAGCTGACTGGCACTTTAGTGGCTCTACTTTGACCCTGATCATGAAAAGCCAGTGGCCTCGGGAGGCCAGTTTGGATAATACATTTAATAGAAAAGCTGGTGAAGTCACTTGCATTCTTATAAAGAATGACTAGAAAAGGCCAAAGTGGAGAAAAAATACCAATACTAAAACCTGATAAATTAGAGACTATGTTCTTTAGTGGATTCTGGCCTGATTGAAACTGCAGGAGAAAATCTGGCTTCGAGACGTGAGCTATAAAGCAATAATGGAGACACCTCCCTCTGTGCTTCAGAATGTTTTTGTAGCAACTAGCGTTCAGGAATCAGCAATAACGGTAATGGCTCGTCCCTGCAATCATTACAGCTATGGCATGCACAGTATGCAAGGCATTTAATGTCAAACTTACCAGCATCATGCAGTGAGACAGCGGCAAGACTAAGTAGAATGCAGGTCACCCGCCTTCCAACCCCAGTCGCAGCCAGGGGACCAGCAATGTTGCAGAGCAGACAGGTTTTATTTGCAATGAGACTGAACCACAGATTTTGGCTGTTCAAAGACAAGTGTCATCAAATCCAGGGAGCTGGTATGGTTTTCCTTCTGTCCTTCAGAGCTTATTTCTTGTTGGAGTGATAGGTTTCTGAGAAGTCTGGAGCCTGGGGAACTCCTTGAGTGGCTGTTCCCATCTTCTGGGGAACTGAAGAGGAAAAGAAGGAGTTTAAGGGCTGGTCAGATGAGTGGGCTGAGGCAGAAATGAGGTTAGGGGAAGAGAAACAGAACAGGCTTGCCCAAAGCTTTCACAAGGACTCTGAGCTTCTGAGGGGAGCATTACAGCCAGCAAATTGGAGAAGGCAGGAGACGTGAGGTCTATAATGTTTCTCCATTTGTTCCCTAGGTCAGCAAGGAATTTAAGGTTCTTTTAAGAACCTTAGTTCTTTAAGCACTTTTTTTGAAGTACTTTGATGATCTATGAAGACAGAGTTGCTAGGTATGTGTTAAAAAAAAAAAAGATCTTACCTGCTGTCAGTAAAGAATTTCTAAAAGTAATGTTATAAATATGTATATAAACCACATACATCTTAGAATACTTAAATAAATTTTCATTTGAAGATAATTTCTTATGTTGAGGCAGGCCAGCCTGTCAGGAGCCACAGCTCTATACCATGCTGCTTCTCTCTGTGCTGGCAGCACAAACACGTAGCCTTAGTGTGGCCTTTGCAGTGGCTGCTATCATAGGTTATTAGTAAATCATTCCATCAGACGCCCAGGCAGGGCAGTAAACACAGAGGAGACATTTGCCAAGAAAAGAAGGAAAGTGTACGTCTGCATACATTCTATGTATATCTTAGCTATTTTCCAATATTTCCTTGGCTTTCAACCTCTACATGTCAAATGATAGTAAATTGCAAATGTACTAGTTCCAGCTGAGCACAACTGGGGGTGAAATAGCTTTTCTTTGAAGCTGAAGCTAGAGTCCACTTGAAAAGCTGCAGGGAGAGTCACCAAAATTTCCAAAATAGTAACTGCAATTCTGACCTGGTGTTTCAAAGCACTGTGATTCATGAAACAAATTTTCAGAGGAGCTACCTAATCCATTAGGAGAGCAGCCTGGGAAAGAGACCATTGCTGTAACTAAGATAGCAATCGCTAGGTAAACAGCTTATTTAAAAAAATGTCAGTCTTCCAGATCAGCAGAAAGACAACACAGATCTTTATGAATATATTTTAACATAAAGAAAAATAATATGTTGTTCTAGCATTTGTTTTCATTGCTTTTCAAGTGATCAAGGATCTCATTACACACTTCAGGTATAGGAAAAAATAGAAGATGAAGATCTAGGGCTAAATCTTTTTACATCTGAACCCTCCCCAGGACAAGAAGGGGAGGATCGTTCCACACCACCTTGGCTTCAGTGCATGTTGCAACATTCTGGGAACACCTCTTATCTCTGCTGGCAGTCTCTCAATTTTGATGCTCCTTTAGCCTCTTACCTGGAGCAACTTTGGGAGTGCTGGTAGAGGAGCTGACAGCTCTGTGCACACCAAGGCAATTTTCTGTTGGCACATCAAGGTTTCCTGAGCAGCACAATAGAACTGGAACACAATAGAGAAACTGCCCCATAAATTTCAGTATTGCACACATGCAAAAAAGTAGGTATGTGTTTGCCTGGCACGGGCAGGGACTGAGCTGCAGGCAGTCACAGCAGAGGTGTGTGAGGGTGGGTAGTTAGATGCCTGAGGGTTTAAATAGTGGGCAGTTCCTATGACCACATGTATGAAAACAGAGATGAGAGATCTACAGGGTTCCTTATGAAATCAGTTATACATGGACAACTTCAAAATAAAACATTAGCTGGGGATAAAAATGGAGAGAGCTTCAATTAATTTTTTATAGCATTTAATTTTTTTTGCTTTGCTCCCTGTGTGCCACGTGACCAGCTACCTCTCCAACAATTTTTTTTTATACTTGGCAACTAACGATGTACTTCAGCATTTCAAATGAAACTGAAGTGTATGCCTTTGCTTAAAAAAACCCATTCATTTAAATAGTTGGTATCTTGCCAGTGCTGCTTTATTTGCATTTTAGAATTATGGACGATGTCAAGACAGCCTTGATTAAATGCTCGGCTAACTACTGCTCACACAGAAAGGGGCTGAAGGAACTATTATTTCAGGAAAACTAACAAGCTTGGAGAAAGCATATTCTTTAATTATTTTATTTTTTTTTAAATCAGGATTTGTAATAGAAGAAATTAAGACTCTTAAGGACTTTCCCAGCGATGTGAGTCTACCCATGGACATACCAGACACACAGTATTCATATACTCTCAGAAGTATTTTGGCTGAGATCTCTACCTCTCAGTAAGCATGGTTTCTGCTTCTTCCTTCCTCGGTCAAGCTTTCATTTCCAAGTGTTGGTTTAGAAATTGTAGTCACCCCAAGGGCAAACTATGAATTCCATGGGACCCCCACAAAATTAAGAAATTAGTGCCCCCATTCTACATATTTAATCCAGAAGAATTCCCTGCTTGATACATAGTGCTGGATATTGGGACATGAGCAGAAACTGAGAGGCACAGACACACAAAAGTCCCCATGAACAGTTAGACTCCGGGGGCAGCAGGAAATATGAAGCTTCAGTGCACACAAGGGTGGGTCACTTGCTAGTGGCCCACAAAGGAAAACCTGTGAACTCCTCACTACAGCTCAAGCTGGCTGATTGCAAGGCCAGTGTATAAAGCATATGCAATTTCTCTCCTCGATTATCAAGACAGACCTTCTCAGACTACATACCTTCCTTCCATCCAGCTCATTAAATATCAGTCTAAAAAGCAAAACATATGAAGTGGGAAAGAAACAGCCAGGTCACTACTGGAATAACAGTTTAATAGAGGAGTCTCAGGTGTGTTCCACATACATGTTCAATTATGACTAACAAAAGCCTGCAAAAATCTCCCTTCTCCTCTTGAAATATTCCATGTAGATCGGCTTTCAAAGAGTGAAAGCCATTAGGTTAAGTCAGTCTTTAAACCGCAGGAGGATTTGAATTGTCAGGAATAGACCACAGAGCAGAGACCAAAGACAAAAAACCCCTTTCAAATATTCTTCCTTAGGGAAAAAAAAAAAAAGGTGAAAGAAGCAAAATCAGTAGATACAGTCGCAGAATTTGGAGTTTCACAAGGAAACACTTAACTGATGCTCAAGAGCATTGCTTCCAGTTGCCTTGAGAGCTCTGCAGAGAAATTAGATTACCTTCACTTTACAGTAACAACAAAAGTTAAAAAAAGGGCTTCCAATATTGAGTGGTTAATTGGAAGAACTTTCTACTGATTTTGTTTAAAAGCATATTAAAGCAGAGTTTTCCTCCTTGATCTGATACCTACAACTGCGTTTACCGAGCAGAGTGGTTAAGACTCTAGGAACCAGTCACTGATTTGTACCAATGAAGTTTCTCTTTTCACAACTCTGTTGTAGACAGATGACAACCTACATATGAACAATGGAAAGAAAAAATAATAGCTGGATGATACAAAGCCTATGTGTTTAGGCTGTGACACTCATTCTGCTTGGGAGACAAAAGATGAGTTATAAGGCCCACAGAATTATTCCTTTTCTACATGATTTCCTTAGTTTCCTCCCCACCAACTCCCTTATTGTCTGAGCAGTCCTCAGTGTCCTACTATGGTTATCAGGTAAACTTTAGTGACCTTCCTGCTAATTGTTTTTATATGACAGCTTAATATTCCTACTGGGTATTTTAGAGAATAGTTCATGAATCAAAGAAGTCAGAATTGGGAAAGGGCTTTTGGGTCATCCTCTCCATCTCTCTCTCTGTCATAACCATTGCAGGCAAAAAAACCCATCACAACAAAATAAACAACCCCAAAACAACCAGCTGGCATTTTTGCAGCCTACAATTCAATTGAAAAAGAAAACAGAAATGCTCTGAAGTGCAAATCCTGCAAGTAACTATGGATGAACTAACTACCTGATGAATTCCCTTATTTCTTTGCCAATTATTTTCTTGTGAGTTTTGTTGCTGCTTTTGTAGCCATCAAAAGCAATTTCTTGCTGACAATTATTGTTCTTGTACTATATCATAGTTTACTCTTAGTTTTTGTCTCTGACATTCACTCTGCATTGCTGCATACTATCATTTGCAATTTGGGCCCAAGAGCACAACTGAGATTTCCAGTTCTCGTCTGTACTGCCCAGACAGTGACAGACAAGGTCGGAACCAGTGAACTGATGAATAGTTATTGGTAATTCAAATAGGATAGCAGTACTGGTAACAATTTTCTCTCTAACTACTGTCTTTAAGCCCTATAAAAGCTAACACTGCCGTAAGAACCACTGTTTGAATTATTTGTCTTCCCTGTGATTATAGCCCATTCTGTTGGTAGAAAATTTTCTTATGGTACTTCATTAAAGCTACTTCTATAAAAAACAGCTACTGTTATATAAACATTTATTGTTTAGCACATCTATCCTTTCCCTGTAGCTGCAGAACTGATACACAGATAATACTGGTCTCATTTATTACTTTTTAGTTTACATCTCCTTCTCCATCTCTGAAAGGAAAAGGGTTTTCTAACTGAGCTTTATGGTTCTAGTCACACTAGACCATGTAACAGGTAGGATCTATGTGAAAAGTTAGGATTCTTCTCTTTGCTACAGACTTCCTACTAACCCTGCTGGAAGACTCATTTGTGACTTGTTGCCAAAAAAATAGTTTTCTAATAGCACAGGCTCAGCTCTGTTGGCAAAGACAGGATGTTTTGACTGTCCTGTCTGTGGGTTAGGTAATGTTTGCAGTAACTGGTATGCTTGGCTAATGAACCTTGGCTAATGTTTTTGTTTGTTTGTTTAAAACAAACAAAGACTCTTCTCTGTTTTCCCTCTTCTCCTGTCTCAGTCAAGTGCAGCCTGGCCCTTTGGTACAGGTGGACTAGTTCTCATCAGCTGACTTAATATATTTCTTAGCCTTCTCTGCAGCTTAGTAGAACCAAGTGGGATGAACAGCAAAGGAGGGATTTCTCTTGCGAGAGCTTTTCTGCATATGTCATGTTCTTCTATGGAAAGAGCTCTGGGATGTCACTGTGCCTGTGAAGCAAAGGGTCCCAGTAGCCCAGGCTGCTTCCAACACTGGAGCTTGTGCAGCCAGATGAAAGACAAAGAGTCATGCACAGAGGCTGGGCAACCTCAACTTTCAGT
Organism: Actenoides lindsayi; assembly: GCA_025331215.1. Lineage (NCBI taxonomy): Eukaryota > Metazoa > Chordata > Aves > Coraciiformes > Alcedinidae > Actenoides > Actenoides lindsayi. The sequence continues at coordinate 54,697 of WTSP01019512.1, read as the reverse complement.
CACAGAAGTTCAGAGTACCAGTACTAGCAAATTAAGCATTGTCCGAGAAGCACAGCGCAAAGGCAATTCTGTCCTTAAGCGTGTGTGGATCGTCTCTCTCCAATGGGACTCAGCTGTCATTCAGAGCCAAAGCAGCATTTGTCTCTCCAAATTCTTCAGTTTCTGCAGAATCTGGAAGAACTGAAAGTCATTGAACTTCTATTGGTCCACTAAATCCGGGGGAGGAGGGATAAGATCCCGCGGGTTCAGCCTAGCAACAAGGCAAACATCATAACTGTCATGCATGAGGACATTGATGGCCACCACGTTCCACTGGTTCTCCCACGTATCCAGCTCAAGGATCTCTTTGGTGATAACTTCATGACGAGCTGAAAAACAGAAGCAACAACATCAGACATCAGGAGTCAAGTCAAACAGGATCAAAGAGGTTTGTGCAGTTATTATTATGTTCCTTCTGTAAGGTGGCAATGAAAAGGTAATTTCTGTGGTACTAACAGCTACACTGTTTGAAGAGCATGTGAGTTGTCAACACACAGCAAAGGAAATAGTGCAGATGGAGATCTGCACAGTGCATTCAGTCCCCACACTCTGGGCTCCAGGTGCAGCTGCAGAGACAAAAGCATGAAGTACTCCATCATGGTACAAGTATGCCAGTGGCATTCCATTGCGCAGTCAATTGTTCAAAGCTCATCTTTTAGAGCCAGAGTATTGCCTATTGTGAATGAGCATGTCTACATGCAGTATGTTGTCCTTTCTTTGCTCTGACTAAAATGCAGCTCTCAGTATCCTGGAAACACTCCGGTACTATGGCTTTTCATGGGTGCAAAGTCTGGACATCCTGTGATTTGGGGAAAAATAAAGACAGAAAGAAACCTCCAGGGCTTTAAATGTAATTTAGCTGTTTTGAAGTGCTGAGCAATTTTTCATGAGTGGTCAGGTTAGAAGAATGCCATTAAATCACGGACAAGACAATAAGCTTTTTACTAACAAAAAATAATGAAAGAATCACCATGCAGCAGAGAACTGTGGTTGTCAACCCACAGTGCTGTATTAAACTTCTTACAAGAATGCGAAACTGTTTTTTGTTAACAAAAGTCCTGAACACTCCAGCAATTGTTACTCAAAGCCAAGTTCTCTCCTGAAAATAAAAAGTTTCTTTCATTTCTGTTTACTTTTTCTTTTCAGCTTAGAGTTGCTTTCTCACAGCAAGTAACCTTAGTCTAAAGTTTTCTTACTCTGAGCTGAGGACACGCACACACATTACTGTCAGCTTCCTCTGATGTATGGGAAGCCAGGTCTCAGAGATTTCCAAGCACAGACACTTCACAGGTACCAGGATAAGAACCATCATAGCAAGAAGCATTGAATACTCAACATTGTTTTATTGAGTCTTAAAAGTCTGGAGACAGACTAAACTTACAGTCCAGACCGAGGTTCCCATCCAGCTATCTATTCTAGAAAGCTTTTTTTTTTTTTCTTAATTTTTTTTTTTTAAATCACAAACAATACCAAAACACAAACAATGACAACACTACCCTTCACAACTATCAACTGCATCTCATTGTTTTGGCACTGCCTTTCTGTGGAACCGACAGCAAAGGACTGAAGTAGGGTAAAAGAGAGAAATAGAGAAGAGCATCAGAGGCATGTGTTGTTCATCACGTTGGAAACCCAGACCACATAGTCCTCCAGAGGACAGCTACCCTGGGGGTTTAGTGCTGCCATGGTTTAGGTTCCATGCAAGATTTGTGTGATGTTAGGATGATGTAGTGTCATGGGCTTTATAATACCTCTAGGGCTCCTCCGCAAGTAGCTTCAGGATGTGAGGAGGTCAGAGGGAAAAAAGACTTCTTCCCCTCCCAGGACTAGTTTTGCTGAGCTGGCCTGGGACAGTTCTGGTTACTGCAGGTCCTGCACATGCATGTTGTTGATGTCCCAGCTTTATGGAAATTTCAGCACATTTTTGTCATGTTTATCTATGAAAAAAATTCACCAACCATTCACGATCTCTGCTCCCTCTCTCACCTGATAAAGGAGCATAGTGTTTCTACCCCGCAGTCTGTACTCACTTTCCCCTCAGTTGTATGACAGTTAATTGTGGAATAATTTTTGTTGGTCCAAAGCCAAACCTCTGGGACATTCCCAGGTCTCTAGGAGCTTGCTTCAGTAAAATTTGGGTAAGATTTCAGGATTTAGCTTCATCTGAATAGTCCTTGTTCCATTCCTTTCAGCTGTTCACAGAAAATGAAACAATTGTCACAGTGGTTTGTTTATTGAACCGAAATATTAGAGAGAAAAATAATAATTCATGGGAAAGCTGTATCCATCCAAGAGAGAAGACATCAAACTGCTGCAAAACCCAGTTATATGTGAAGAAAGAAGGCATGACTGTCAAACTGCAAACAAATAACACGTGCCAGCACCAGCCAATTGCTCGTTTCTGTGTGACCCTACAAGAGTGCACATGTTTTTCCTAAGAGACAAATACAGAGACACAAACAGACCTAAGCTGTGACATGGGAGGCTCCAGTCCCTGTATTTATTATTAGATCATCTCCTTGATGCAATAAATTTCTAAGCCTGGATTTTCTTTGGCATGGATGATGACAAAAATGAGACAATCAAAGGAAAAAAAAATCAAACACTGGAACTGAGACATTCTGTGGGAGATTGCAACACTTCAGGAAAAAAAAATCATAATTAAAACATCAAAGGCAGATTCAGCAGCCTTTCCTTACAAGCCTTGCTGTGTTTTTTCCTGACCCTGATGACTCACAACCTTTAGTGACCCATATTTCCCTTTTCTTTGGGATGTTGTAATGGGGTTTGTTCCACTCTACAAATTCAGCTTTCCAGCACATGGAGTGTTAGTTAACTCTTAGCCCCTGGGAGGTAAAAAGAGTATGCTGTTGAAATAAGAGAAGCAATCATTTCTCTAGTCTTATCTTGTTTAGTTTGAAAGGAAGCAGCACCCTTTGGATGAGAAAGTTCATGTGAGGAAAAGCACTGCTCAAGATACAGTCATACTTCAGAAAAAAAATCCATCTCCCCTTTCTTTTTAATAGAGACAAGAGTTAAAAAATACCTTGATTCTTTTTTTTTTTTTTTTTTTTTTCCTGGCTAGGACAATAGAAAAGGTAATTTTTTTCAAGAAGAATATGACCTTTGATTTCAGGCTGTAATGTTGGATTTGGGCTTTAATCCCAATAACAGTTTTAAGCCTGAAGGTGCAAAGAATTCCATATTCTGTCTGATTAGTTCACCTTATTTAATTGCAATTTTCATTTTTTTCTTAAAGGCAATATCTTAGGACCCAGTTTTGCTCACAGGAGAATAACGTGACATCTACAAAAAGAAATTGGCTGTATTACACAAATTACCTGCTTAAAAAGCCACCCCACAGAACTCCCTGTCATATACAGCATTATTCTGCATCACTTACCAGACAACCACCTTACCTAAGGAAATGATTTCACTCCTTTCCAAATGCTTTCATTTTCTTCTACAAAACAAGGCAGTATTTTTCTGCACATTCTTTCTTAGCCACAAGAAGTTTTAAGAAACTTTCTTTACATTATATTTTTCTGCACAGGAGTTACACCACTTTATATTAAAATTATTCTGGTAGCACAAACCAAACCCTAACACAGATCCTTTTCAAGCAGTAAAACAGTGCTTATAGCAGTATGGTTTATTCTTACTCAGGAAAGGAAAAGGCACTAACACTAATTCCAGCATAAATTTATCCCCATGAGAAATTGTGATGCGTTAAAAGAAAGTCAGAGCTCTTTTGATACAGTTATGCCTTTTTGATGTACAAGTGCAGACCGAAGGCTAACACTGAGCCTACAAACCCATCTTCTCCCAGTGAAGGAACTTGAGTTATACCTGAAAATGTTTAATTTATAAATGCCAAAATCATATTTTATATATGCAAATATAGTAGTCTGAAAACAAAATTAGTCTAAACTCTCTTTTATATTCTGGTCTATAAACAAAACACTTTCCTACAGTTTTTCATGTGATTTTTGTCTTTGACTGTGCAGAAAAAAGACAACAAAAATTTTAATTTTCAGTAAGTGATGGCTTGCACTCCATATCATGTGTTCTTTTTAAAAGGTTTATTTGCAAATATGATTCATTCCCCAAATATGTACAGACTTCATTTTATGCTGTAGGTTTTCTCATGTAATTTGAATCAGAATTGACCATAAATCAGGATGAACCATTCTTGGAAAGACCCCCAGTATGACTTCAGGCAACATAAATATTTGATCTCCTTTTTTCTTCCTTTTTTTTTTTTTTTTTTAAACTGCATTCAAGTTATATTTTGGAGGTTGGGGGAGGAACAACTTTATGTGTGAGTATAGTATTTATTACCACTCTTGGTCTTTTTTACACCTTGCTTTCTCTTTTCTATTTGGAACTGAACATTCAGATACAATTATTAGGTTTTGGGTTCAGAAGGCTAAAGGGAGATAGATGTAGAAGAATTAAACAACATGCTTAACAGGTAGAAGATCTGTAGGTCATCCAGGACTATTAACCATGCAGCTATTACGTTTGTAAGCTGATAAAATTAAATTCACTCTGTTATGCCTGTGTAGCGTCCAGAGCATTGAACTCAAAAATTCTCACTGAATTTTAGTTCACTGGAGTTAAATCTATGGAAAGTTTGCTGAAAGGTGGTCAGTATTTCATTACTTCTTATAGAAGCCCACTGACATTGTCTGGTTCATTCCACCTTATGAATGATGGAACAGAGTGATGGAGATAGTGAGAACTTGTGCCAAGTCATGAGTCTTGATGCCTCTGCATCAGTTCAGGGCAGAGATATCCAAAGCCATTTTAACCAAACTCACCTGCCTGCCAGCAGCAGCATAGCTACATCAGCACCCTGCAATATGGCCAGCAGTGCCAAAGCAAGTTCCTCCAGAGAAGGGTCAGGTACCTCAGCATAGAAACACATTGTGTGGTGGTGGGTAGTCTCAGTGTCACAGCTGTCCCTGCCCATGAGCTCTGTGCCCTGGGACATCCTCACTCAGGCTACTTGCCTGAGCTTCTGCTGATGTCAGTTCTTAGGTTGTCACAGCACATTTTCCTTTCCAGTTTGCAGTTTCCTAATGTACACTTCTTTCGCCACAAACCAGTTTACAAAAAAAAAAAGACACCAAACCTGAAGTGGTTAAACTGTTAACTGTCTGCTGTGCTCTCTCCATGGAAAAGAACCCACTTGAACATCACAAGGTGCTGTCTAGTTCCCTAACAGTCCCCAAAATGTTTACTCAGGTGTTTTTTTCACTGGCTTCCCCAGTTCTTCTTACCTAACAGCTACCCCAGAGTTGTGTTGAAGCAGTTCAGCTTCCACTGCTTGTTTGTACCTGATTTTGCATGCTATTATCTGTACCAGAAATCACAGAAGGATTTTAAACATATGGGACTAGGCTCTGCTACTTATCTTCCTCATCACTAATAGCTGCTTTCATAATTACATGGTGTGGAGTTAGGTGACTTGGGAATTCACGTTTGTGTTGCAATGGGATAAAAGTGCATTTAGATCATTACCACCAGATGTCCCGGCTCCTCATCTGCAGTAGGAAAAAGAATAAGTTCATCAAGACTGTGGCCTTCAATCCCATTTGCGTATGTGAGCTGCCCCCTAACTCCCCCAGCCTTGCTAGCGTAACACAGCGAACACCCCTTGTGGGGTCAAGTACATCCATCATCTATGCCTGTGGGCAGAAGCGGGCAGAGAATACACAGGAGAGGGAACTTGGCTTGGCTGTTTAACATGCTGGCCAGCCTTCATGATGTTAAATATCAAGGCATCAGTATTCCATCAGACACAGCAAAAGCTGGGAGACAGGTTGGGGCTTGAATTTACAACTGTGGCAGCTTACTGTTTTCAGAGCACCTGCGTGGAGTAAGGTAAGATATTCACTCTGATAGACACGACCTCTATCCTCTTGTTCTGCCGTGTCATTGTTCAGGACCATAGTTTCACTATCCACCCATTCACTCACAAATCAATATCTATTAAAATTGAATATATATATATATATAAAAGAATGTGGTGGTCTACAGGAAGGAATTTCTAATTCAGTTACCTCAACTGTTTTTCTTGGAATTGATCCAGCTACTTCAGCTTTTAAAACCATTCCAGATTTTGCTAGCTGTTCATAGCAAGTCCTCTTTCAGACATGATCTTGCAAGTGTTGGTCCTGTTTGTGCTGCAGGTGAGCACAGGATCACAGATTACTGTGGCAGCAGGATCAGTGCTTTTGAAGCCAATGCACCAGTCATATGAATAAAAACTGCAAGATCAGAATAAGAATTCCTGGTCTCAGACCATCCTGAGCTACTGTTTCTAAATGCCTTATAATGGGTTAATACATTATTAATAGAGAATATAAAGCATGTTTAGACTGTATGCATGACAGGCAGTTATGAACACAATAGAAGATGTCATACATGGCTACAAGCCATGTTTCTAAACAACCTATTGACCTCTTCAGCAACTAATTAAAATGCATTAAAATATCTATTAATCATTCATTAACCCTTTATAAACTATAAATGAGCCTTAGTAAGAAGCAGGACTGAATTACTAATACTGTGCTGTCAGATGCTGGGTCAAATTTAGATCTGAAATGAGCAGGTGCTGTTCCCCAGCAATTCCCCTGACCTGTGTTGGCCTTATTTACGGTAGCAAGTTTCTAGCTAATGAGCAGGGGGTAAATGGGCAGCCCTCCCTGGGAAGACAGCAAGCTGAGGAGGTCTCTCCCACACGCCGGTAACCTGCAGCAGCCTGGCAGCTCATGCTGTTGCTGGAGAAGAATTAGGCAAAGGTTGAGCAGCATTTTTTGGGGTGGACTCATTGGACAGTCTGGAGAGATATGGCAGAGCCTGCAGCACAGCAAGTGGTCATGGTCGTGAGCAGATTTCTGTGCTGAGAGAAACGTAGGGAGCCTGAATCCCTTCTGTTGGTGGGAATATCTATTCAAATGGTAACAACTGTGGGCAGGAGAACTTTAATTATTCATCGCTGCCCAGTAAATTCTAACAGAGGGAAACAAACAGTGCTGCAGATAGGCAGCCTGGGGTTTGCCCCTCTGCTTTATTTAGCTGGGAACATGGGAAGGTGCTGGAGAAACAGGTTTTGTTCCAATACCTCAACCCCCAAACTTCACAAGTGCAGTATTTACTGTGCCAGACTCCTTAATATGTCTAAATTTAATTTGATTCCAGTAATGTTCCATAACCACTATAATAAAAAATAAGCACTAGAATGATTCTCCATCTAAATCACATAATGGAGGAGCCTAGGGGGAACAGCCTTTATGGGAGATTAGTCAAAATAAATAACTATTAAGCTAGTCCACTGTCAGGAGAGAATGGCGTGGAGATACAAACTCGTTAGCTCAGCTGGAATACAGTAATTACTACACAGTTCTGCACTGCCGCAAGCAGTGCCACTTCTATTCCAATGTATGGATTGCAATTTATGTAAATGAGGAAGAGGCCAGAAAATGAATCTAGGGTAAGTATATATTTTTTTTTTTTTGTAGAATCAGAATTACACAGCTATTAGGACTCAGTGTCACTATCACCAATCTTGGCTAACAGTTGCAAACACAAAATTGAGATTCTTGCATGTCAAGTTCATAGATCTTTCTTCCCTTTCCCCTTCCTCTGACTAGAACACCACTTAAGTGAAAAATCAATTTCTACTTGATACCAGTAAGTAAATACAGAACTAGGTTGAACAGCTCTGGTCCCACACACGATGCTAAATACACGACAGAATTTTCCACATATATGGTAAGGAAGCAGTACATTTATCTCTTCTGCTATAAACTGCACTGGAGGGAGATGGCAAAACTGACAGTTCAGAGAAAGGCAGTTCCACATCAAATGCCATTAGCTGATGAAGTCATAAGACATTTTAAGTGATATGTGCTGCTAATATCAGACCTGTTATACATTTTATTATTTGCATTGAGGTGTTTTTCCGTTTACTTTGCACATCAGCTAACATCACGGTGTACAGTAAAGATAGCATTCTAATGAAAGTCACAGAATCATAGAACTGTTTAGGTTGGAAAAGATTTTTAAGATCATTGAGTCAAACTGTTAACCCAGCACTGCCAAGTCCACCACTAAACTAGAACTCTAAGTGCCATGTCTACATGTCTTTTAAATACTCCCAGGGACTGTGACTCCACCACCTCCCTGGGCAGCCTGTTCCGGGGATTCACAACCCTTTGGTGAAGAATTTTTTCCTAATACCTAACTTAAACATCCCCTGGCACAACTTGAGATCATTTCCTCTTGTTCCATTGCTTCTTACTCAGGAGAACAGACTGACCCTCACCCCACTACAATGTCCTATGAGGTAGTTATAGAGAGCAAGAAGGTCTTCCCTCAGCCTCCTCTTCTCCAGGCTAAACAACCCCAGTTCCTCCAGCTACTCCTCACAAGATTTATTCTCTAGGCTTCTCACCAGCTTTGTTGATGTTCTTCATTCACACTCCAGCACCTCAATGACCTTCTTGTACTGAGGCCCAAAACTGAATCCAGTATTCAAGGTGTGGCCTCTCCAGTGCTGAGTATAGGAGGGATGATCCCTGCCTTGGTCCTGCTGACCACACTACTTCTGATACAAGCCAGGATGCATCAAGTTAAAAAACATCAACTCTGGATTTTAATTTATTAATTGGAATCTGCGATACAGACAACTGGACCAATGTCTATAATCCGAAACTAAAGCTACAACCATCAACCCCCAGCCACAGGCTACGAGCTCTGTATTTGTGTGGCAATAATGCAAAATCAACAACCAGGTGCCTCCACCAGCTGACAGTGACAGCAGATGCCACAGTCCCAGCAAACAGGAATGCACATTTGCCTTCATTATTTTCACCAGGAAAAAAAACCAAAACATTTATAATACTCAGAAGCAGTCAAAAACGAAGGGAACCCAGTCTGGCAGGCATTTTATAAGTGTGTAATGCTGCATACCTGAGGAGCTGCTTACCAGCGCCTTCGGTGAGGCACGCTAATGAGGCTGCTGCTGCTGCCGCCTCGCACGGACTGATGTTAATAGCTGTCAGCCTGTGCAGGTGGCAGGTGCTAGCTCTATATAAAGGCAAAGGAAATTTAAAAAATTGTCAACAAGAACATTACAGCAGTAAACGTGGCAGCATATTTTACCAGTTAGGAGAAAGCTGGCTGGGTACTGCGCCTTGAGTCCTGAGGAGTCATGCCACAGCTGATGTTTTCACTCTGTGCAGAACTATAAACTAATGGACAAAACCAACCACTTTTAACATTTCTGAGTGCCTTGATGAAGGTTATAACATTGCTGACAAATGACAGGCAGCATTTATGACACTAGGCTACTTAAGCTGGAGCTGAGTGTCAGAGGCACATTAATGGTTCCTATTTGCCAAAATAGTTTTAGTAGAAAATTAACTAATTTATATAAACTACTGGCTAACAGATGAAGTTTTGCAAGCCTTGCTAAGGAGGAATCAAATTCAAAACAAGCAGAAGTTATTCTTTTGGGTACTTACCATGATCATAAGGACATATGATATTTGTTAGCTAGCGAAACAACACAGAGGTCTCAGAGTGGTTTGTACCATCTAACTGTAAACACCAAGCTTCTGATGTATTTCCCTTAGGTAAGCCAGGTTAGAATCTCTCACATGCTGATTGGAACACAGATCATTGACAAGAGAAGTTCTCAGGGTTCTGAATCACCTCCTGGTCTTTCAGATCAAGTGTAAAGCACCAAGGACCTGAATCTCCCTCTGGAAGTGCCTGTGCTTCTCTGTATGCTGCAGGGAGCCTGAGGTCACTAAGGTCTTAGCGTAGGCACTCCACATAAGTGTCTAAACTTCAGCTGAAGTTCTCCTTTCGTGGCCTTGAGCAAACTTCTAACTTAAGGAAGCCTCATCAGGGGAAGTCTTACAAGCTGCATTTACCAACACAGCTCAATAATGAACAGCATTCCTTGAAGCTCAGAGTAAGTTTTCTCTTGATGAAGCTTCGACACACTTTGCAGACCACACATCCTTTGGAAAGACTGTGCTCTGCATTGCTACTTTCAGCTGACTTCCCTCTGGAGACTCAACAGTTGCAATTTCCCTTCCTCTGCTCCTGGGGATGCTGTTAGAGCTGCACCACTTGTCCTTCAAGCAGACAAGGATTTGTGAGAGGCAATATATATGGGAGGGGTATTCTGCCATCACAAAACTACAAGTGTCACATGTGACTCAGAAGAGATGGTAGCTGAGCAGTACTCATCTTTTCATCCAAATTTGTTGCCCTTTGAGCAGTCAACAACTGCTTTTCATGTTTGTGTACAGCATCACTGGTCTCTAATTATCCATTTAGGTCAATACTTTTGCAGAAAGACAGAGCATGGCACATACAAGTTAAAATAAGATGTAAAAATGTCCTTAGATCAACTTTCATGCTGCTGGATCAAGAAAAGTTTTAAGCAAATGCAAAGGCAAGTTGAGGTTGGGGAGATGGGGACAAATCTATAGTATACAGGGAGTTGGTTGAAGCCCCTTATATACATTGGCTTAGACTTTCCATTGCAACAGTGATTTTGGCTTATTTGCTTTTTATTTTTGAGAAGCACTCATTCCTGAATGTTCACAGCAGCCCTTTAGCGTTCAGCAGGCGGAAAACCCAGAGACTACAGCTGTGCCTCCAGCCTGTTCCAAAAACTCCACTTGGTTGAAACTAAATTACAATGTTTTGTGAAATTGGAATATCCTCTCTTGGTTGCATCCCTTACATAAACCAGTGACATGCCAAGAAACCCAAAAAAAAGGGAAAACCAAACAAGCACATTCTAAAATAGCCCTCTCTGCTACCAAAGCAGCAGTGGCACATGCTGTTCTGCGAATACCTTGAAGCTGTCAAGCAGCTGTGATTGTGAAATAGCACAGTCAAGACACCCTCTCCAAGTTCCCATGTGACAATAATAAGCCTCTGTCCCTCCACCCTTCATCCCCAAAGAACAGATCAGGTAGAGCTCTTCCCAGCATGCTGAGGTGATGGGGCCAGGGAGAGAGGCCAGCTAGATAACATCTTCATGTTCACCATATAGATTCCACCCATCTTTTTCTTGAAGATGGTAGGTAGAAGCTGTTATTGCTTTAAAGATTTAGAAAACCCTTTTCCTTTAATAACTTGTAAGTCATATTAAGAAGCCTGTCTTTAAGGCACAGCTCCCTCTCAACTCCTCAAACATGTGGCTACATCTGATTTGCAGATGACAGTGAGAATTTTATTTCAGCTTCCTTGTTAATAGGCATCATAACAACGTCTAACAACACAATCACATACTATTTCTTCACTGGTATACCAAATACATACGTAGGGGCTCAGAATTCATTTTGCACGGGTAACTACAAAACTGGCATTTTCTATACTTTGACTTCTTGTTTTCCAATCTAAGTAACACTTTTAGTTCAGGGGAGTCCTATACATAATTATGTAGATTGTAACAATACAGTCAGGAATCAGGACTCCATTGAGCTGCCATTATACTTACATACAAAAGATGGCCATCTTGAAATCCACAGGGGAACTTTCAACCTCTCCAGTGCTACCACTCTTTATACATGACTCACTGACAGAAAGTGGTGGTATTGTACAGAGTGTTTTTATGGCTCTGAAGCTACCTTATTCAGAAAATCTCATACTAATCCATTAGTCATCTTGAATGAAATAGCTTCATTTGCCAGTGCAAACGATCAGCCCTTTGAAATTTGTACCCACTAACTTTAGGCTTTTTAGTAATACTGCTGAGAAAAAGACAAATTTGATGGCACAGTGTTTGCTATGGAAACACAGTGATGTGTCATAACCATAATTGCTCTAAGGTCACAGGACTTCCATCAGAAATGACATGAGAACATGCCTGTTAAAGAGCTGCCATACAGTTGTTTTTCAGGAAGCAGCTTCTTCAAACAGCAGCAAATGAAGGGAGGGGAAGGTGTGAACTAACTGATGAAAATTATTATTCTGAAATAACAGTAACTTTAAGTTTAGACTTTGTCATACAAGTAAAAGTCAATGGAACTGGAGTCAGTGTAATGTGAAGGACACATCACCCAGTGACACCACGTGGCCATTGCTGGGCAACAGTGAGCTTGACATGACATTTATTAGCAGTGGATAATGCATCTGCATTACTGCTTTCTTCTAGAAAAAAAATTGGGCTAGCAGCTGTATGTAGCAGTGTGTAAGTGTGTGCGTTTTGAGACTCTTTGCATTTATAATGAAAGTTAGCAGTATTGGAGGTTTAGACAAAGATAAGCACAGCTGGAAGGAAGAAGACTTAGAAGAAAGGTAGCCAAGAGGCTAGGCTTATTTAAAATCACCAGATCTGGAATTTTAGTCTCTTTGTATCTCAGATCCCTATCCAGAGTACTCATTAAGTACACAAGGTTTTTCAACACTGATTATGGAAAGCATGTATGCAAACAGACAGAGACAGATAGCTTGGCTTAGGACAGATGGATAGTGCCTTAATCTTCAATAAATGTGCCCAAGGTCTTTAATGTCCACAACACACTAAACTCCTGATCCCAGTAGCTCTGGATGTAAATCCACAAGAATTCTACTGAGGTTGTAGACTTGGACATAGTTAGTACAGATTGGAAACATAATTAATTTTTCATGTTTTGCTAAGAAAAAAAGCAAAGGGCAAAGAGAACACAATTCATGTTGACATTAGGAGCTGGCAGTCCAAAGGGCAGAATCAGCTCTGCAGTTCCAGGGCATGCCAGTGCCACCTGATCCGGTTGCTCAGTCACCAGGTCAGCCTGTGTACAGTGAAACTGATTTCAACTATGTGGGGAATGTCAGATTCATTTTAGTACCTGCTCCATGAAATCCTCCACAGAGGTACAGCTTCCCTTCCACGGATCCTGCGCTGGTGGAATTTGTTCGTAAAGAGAGGAGGGGAGAAGGCATAGGAGGTCCATCCCTCCAAAAGTCTCCATCAGGGTTATAAATCTCCACTGCATCAAGACATTTTCGTGTCTGTCCTCTGTCTCGACCAAGGCACCCAATTCCTCCTGCAAAAGACACATAGGTCAGATGGAGCAGTGCCAGGCTCTGCTGAAAAACGCATTGCTGACTGCATAATTTTTTTTGTTTACATGTCCTCATCTGTCTCTTTGGTTTCCCTTTTGCACTCCAGAAGTTTGTTAGAAAGTAAACTCAAAGCAGAAGCTGCTGCACATTATTGGCAGTCATCGAAGCAAGATCCTTTGTCAAGTCTTGTATCAAAGGAAGGACAAGCAGCATGTCTTCAAAATGCAAAGGTATTTTGTCTTGTTTTCTGCCTATATAGTAGAAATTGTCATAATTACTTGTTCTTTGTGCTGGACAAACTGCTTTATCATTAATTTGCAATTGATCAAAAACTATTTTCCTATTGCTCTTAGTGGATTTGACCATGCATTAACCGACAATCATTTGGATTTGTTGGGTAGTTGTCTTCAATAAAAGATTACACTCACTTCTTAAAGGAAATGAACTTCCAGAAACAAACTCATCCAATATGCAGGAGTGCCAACGGAGTTATTCGTGACAAGCTCTACTGTTGAAGGGTTAATTAGGGTGCTTGAAGTTGGTGCATAGGATTGAAACAGATCTCAGTTTTCATTTGCTGGTACACGCTGCGCCAGACTGCAGACGTACTGGAGATCACAGTGCACGCTGGAAACACTGCACACTGAAATCACAGCGTAAACATTGCCATTCCAAATTTCAAAAAATCCTTTCCAGTGATCAAATCGAGATTTTGAATTCACAGCCTCTGGTTCTCAAGAATTACTAGTCTGACATACCCTTGCAGGTTTTCCATCTGTGCAATGGTCACAATACCCTGTAATGAGCACTGATGGCATTCTGAAGCAGTTCTTTTGTGCACGTGGGTGTATGTGACCACTTTTAAATATCAAAGGACTGCAATGTGCAAGCAATTGCCACATGAAGGCTAGCTTTCCAGATACACGTGTAGGACTGCTCAATTGTGCAAATCCAAAAGGCATCATATGCTGTGTGATTATGCCCTTGCATATGCAACGGTAAAGGACTTCAAGTATGACCTGTGCAAGGTTGGTGTAGCTGCTGTTAAAATATATTGTCCCTAGAGCTGTTAAGCTGGTCTTTCAGAGAGATGAGCCCCTAACACACACAAAGATTTACTTGCGTATGGTTTTCCCTCTACCTCTTAATATGGACTCTGTTATTTTATTCAACCTTTTGTGCATTCTCCAAAGGTAGTTGCAAGAGGCTACTACATGTAAATGAGGACTACAATGCTCCAGATTTGTTACCACTGTATTCCTGATCTGCATTTTAGTCAGGTAAAGATATGACCAGTTTTCTCTGCTTTAGAGTAGCAAAATTAGAACCAAATTCATTGTCCATTATCATCATCAGGAAGCTTTCCTCCAGCTGAACCTAGCAGCATTCGATTCAGTTCAATATTTGAATTTGAAAACCCTCACTGGGTTGGGTTTTCAGCCACTTTCCCATGCACAGCAAATCTTTACTTGTCCTAATACCTGCCAGCATGGTCTTAGCAGTTTGTATTAGGTTGCCTTAGTGCATGCTTAAACAAAGCTTGCATCCAAATGCTTCCATTACTAGCTTAACACCCCCAGCTAAACAGCACTTGCTCTGATGGGCTCCTTCTCTGAGGCTTGACTCATCTAAGAGAGCTGAGGTAGGGAGTAATTGTGGTCATGGAAGTTTGCTAATCCTTTCCATGTCAAAAAGGGAGTTGCATGCATTGCCATGCTGAGCCTTTCTCATGATGGAGTCCCACTGAGCTACTCTTTAGGACTATTTAGAAACAAGAATAAATTTTGGAATTCAAACGTTCACTTATTGTATTGTTTATGCCAGGAGCATTATCCTCTTCTATGCAGTATTCTCTGCTACTCCTTAATGGCCTATAAGAGAGGTGACACTCTAAGGACAGGACACTACTCCAATGAATTTATCAAGATTTTTTTAACTGATAAGGCTATTTAATTGATTGTTTGTCATGTAGTCTTTCTGATTCTATAGCGTCTCTTGGCAGAATTACAGAATACAGCGTAAAAGACAACTTGCTGCCAGGGTATGTACAGTGCACAGAGTGCAGTGTAATGTAGAAAGAGATACTCAAGGCAGTTTTAACTGGGAACCAATAATGTTTCATCTCCCCACAGACTAATCTGATCTCTTCAAAAGACAGCTTTGCAGCACCAAAGACAGACTGCTGCTGGTTATCAAGCTGGCTTTTTTAAAAATTAAAAATTGGCCCAGGTGTTACTGTACACCACTGAAGAATATGCACTCACCCATAAGAGCATGGTAACCTCATAAAGAACAGAAATAATCAGGTACAAAACTGGTATAGCACAGTCGGTGACTTTTTGCAAAAAATCACAACCATTACCATTAATGAAGACATTTATCTGCCATTCCAGGGGATCTGCCACCAAACATTTTTCCTGTGTAGTTATTAGAAAAGTAATTTTTCATGACTTACTGGAGTGTCTTTTCAAAAGGTTAAGAGCTACCACATATTTTCAAACATTTATGAAACTTTAATTGGCTAGTTTAAGCAACTTTGATTTAACCTCCTTTAATCCTGTCATTATCAGAGACAGTCCTGAAGGTACAAAATATCTCCATTTTACTTATGCTCTCCATAGCCATTTCAGATAAATCCAATTTCATGTTCAATTTACAACAAGGGCAAAGCTAAGTTCTCAGCAAATAGAAAGTAAGGAAGAAAAATCAGAGGGGAGTAAAGTTTAATTTTCAAGCGTAGAAAAATAGTATTCTGAAAAACAAGAAATCAAGATTTTCAATCTCCTCTTCTAAAGCAATGCTAACACTGAAGTATTGCTAACAAAGGAATCTGAGAATATTAGACTCTATCAGCACTCCTTTGCTATGTTCCCAGATGTGGTAGTTGAGAAATACCCCTGTGAGACAAGAGACTCTTCACAAAGAACTGAATACACTAATCAGCCAAAAAAAAAAAATAATTAATTCAAACAAAGATCTCAAATTTAAATCAATTCACATCTGCAACAGAATGAAGGCATCTCGCATTAATCAGGCTATCCATCATCTACAATGTATATACCATGCAAGGCTTCAAATTGGCAGGAAAAAACTAGAAACTTGCCATGTCAGACAATTCAGGCTGTTTTGTGCTCCGTCACTCAGGGCTCCAAATCATCCTGTGCCACTGCTGCCTTCATTCAGATTTATGAAATCAGTAGGAGTGCAAGTACAGACATATGGAATTACAGTTAAGACCATGAAGACGGTCTTTATTTGATGTTCTCTGGGTTGAGCAGCTGAGCAACTGCTCCTACAGAACCCTCTACATAAAATGGGGGGTGACCTTTAAGAGGCTAAGGCAAAGAGCAGAGGGATTTGGGTCATTTGGCGGGGACTCTTGGACCAAGTGTCCAGTCAGCAGCATATGGAACTGTACTTGCAGCTGTACCTCAAACCACCCAGAAGTAGAGATGGGATCATTTAAACACACATGCTGTGGTTGCAGCCTCCTGAGATTCCCAACAGGTGTATGAAGGGCAGCACTTGCTATTTCCATGCTCACAGTCTGGAGTGGATGCTGGGAAGGGTCCTTCATTAAGCCACACTCACCTATGTTGTCATGAACAGAGAGGGTGAATTCAACACCATCTGGCTTAGTTCTCTGCATAAAGCCCAATTATATGGCCTTTGTGCAGGGGGAGATGGATTTCTCACTGAGAGTTTTGAACGTTTCTGTCATTTTCACATTTATCACACAAGAGGATTTAATCCCAGAACTCAACCTTCTCCACTGCACACCCTCCCCCCATGCCCCCCCCCTTACAAATACACCCTTTCAACATGTTAGGCTTTTCACATTATGTGCTTTCCCTAGGAGATATTCAGATGCCACTGAAGGACTAAAAAAGCCAGTAAAGCCACCTTTGTGTTCTCAAACCCATTAATGCTTGAGAGCTTTCCATATCACGCTTGGACGATTCTGCAATCAAACATACTTTCAAGGGCACTCTGTAAGCAGTGGTTCTAATGGACTTTAAATTTAACATGAAGCTCCATTAGTAAAATAAATATATAAATAAAATACATGATCTTTATTAAGAACTCAGGATAGAGAAGACAAGTCTTTGATGCAAGCAGGCAAAGCAGGGTAGGTGATGTGATTAGCACATCTTTAGAATTTCAATGAGGTATGTTTCTGTGCCTTGCTATACCCACATGCTGCTCATAGTTGGCTGAAGGCAAAGCTTATTGCTTTGCCTGAGGTTAGCTGTCTCCCCATTACCCCATACTCATCTGAAAAGACTCATCACAATTTGAGTCACATCAATTGTAATAACAGAATAACCTTCCAGAATTTGAGGGAGAATATTTGTAATGGCAGCAGAGTGTTAAGGAGTTACTGGTAATAATTAGTCCAGCAAGTGCCAAGGAGATACATGCCTTAGAGTATATCTGTGTACATCTATAGGAGTGAGACTAACATGTAGCTGAGTTTCAAGAGATAGGCAGCATTCCTACCTACATATACTCAGTGACTTCACCCATGTCACTGATACTTGTAAAAGCAGGCACTGGTGCAGAGCAACAGCACTTCCAAGTCTCATCAACAGAGCTCTTACACAGCTAAACTTGACAGGCCACTAAGTCCAACGTGGACAACTCCTCCCACCTACCCCCAGACCCAAGTTTAGATTGTTCATTGCACAGATAGGATGGCTGACCAAAATTATACCTATAAAGTAGTTTGTGGTCTAAATAGGGCTGAAAACAGCTTATGTACTCCACTGAGAAGGACAGCATGATGATCACATAAGAACATCAAACTTCATACTGTTTAATTTGGTTCCCCCACTGACAGACTTCTGAAATTAAACATGAGCTACAGGCAGTATATCAGAGAGCAACAAGAGCAGAGCTACTCCCAAAGGGAAGATGACCCAGGTAATAAGCTCACCCTTAGGGCACATCTCCACAGAACCAGAGGCAGGTGATTGCAGAGGGCTCTACCAGCAGCTGTCAGAGAAAGACACGGTAACAAGAAGGGGCTGATGCTCCTAGGTCTGTGTTTTAAATGATGTTTCTGGACCTATGGCAGAGGGTGTGGGTGGAGGCCACAGGTGATGCTGGTCAGGATGATCAAGACCTATTAGTGCCCTCAGGGACAGGACACTGTAATTCTTTATCACATAATTGAAGTCCTCAGATCCCAATACTGAGCAACATGTATTCTTAATGAAGACTCTGAAATTTCATCAAAGGAACCTGGGAAATGGGTGGAAAAAAAAGAGTAATTCTCCAACAAGCAGGTGAAATCTAAGCTTTGCTTCCCATAAAATAATTCACTATTAAATTGATCTCTGGAATGCACAGTGGATTTAACAGCACTAATCTCTTATGTAACATTTCCCTTCATTACTCTTTAACAGCACTCAAGCTGAGAGTCTCAGCACTTGCGGTGCTTTTTCACTCTCTGCAAAGCAGGGCTGCATAGCTGGTTTCTTAGCGAAATAAGGGAGCAATAAAGCTAGCCCTGGCAGGCACTTCCGAAGATGAAACAGAGAAGCACTGTCATTCGTTACAAACAGAGCACAGCAGAAGAGGTAGAGCAGCTTGTAGAAAACAGGAGGGCAAAAGACTGATGAGAAGCAGGGCTGAAAACACAGGTGATTTTCTTCCCAAACATGGTCAACACTTGGGTTCCAGCTCCTCCTTTTCTCCTCTAATGCCTTGTTCTCATTTCTTTTGATAACCCTTAGGTGAGTAGGGAGCATTTCTGATACCATCTACCAAATCCAGTCTTTGCCTTTCTGTTCCTCCCTGCACACAGGCACTCCAGAGGCTATTGCATAGGTATAACAGAGCAGAATCAGGCCCATAATCTGCTACTTGTCAGAAGTGCAAAACATACTTATAAATAGACATGTTTATTTTAGAAGAATGTGTTATTCAAATGCACAGTTAATACTCAAGCACAAAAGCTAAAATGTCTCCTTCCGGCCCCTCCTACACAAGTTTTCCTTTCCAGAGACCCCAAGGTGCATATTCAAATAAGTATTTTATGATTGAGACATTCAGTATTCAATTGAACCTCATTCAACTGCTTAAAACTTTTAAAAGAAGATCACAGCAAACAGGGAAAAAAACACAAGTTATAAGAGGTAGGGTGCCAGGCTAAGGAGAATAAATGAAAATTTTTTTATTCCAAAATCTCCCCTAATAGGATTTCTCATTCAAATCCTTCTATATGTTCTTATTTGTAAAGCAGAAATTATATAACATAAAAGCAACACATGGTTAAAGCTGTCATGGTGATAACATTTTTTAGCAGTGACCTGTGTTTCAAAGGCACTAGTTCTACTGAATGCATTTTTAACATCAGCTAATGAATATGACATTCACATGGATTCATTT
The DNA here is from genome assembly GCA_025331215.1 of Actenoides lindsayi. Taxonomy (NCBI): domain Eukaryota; kingdom Metazoa; phylum Chordata; class Aves; order Coraciiformes; family Alcedinidae; genus Actenoides; species Actenoides lindsayi. The sequence continues at coordinate 35,179 of WTSP01019512.1, read as the reverse complement.
GGATAAATTTTACTAATTTGTCTGTTGGCTGTAATGAGTTTTTAGATACTTAGCTGGCAAGGATATTTTTTTAAGCAAGAGATTAAAATGCATGACCTTAAATAGATCCCTCCCATCTGGTTCTCTTCCAAAAGTGTCTCAATTGCCTCTGTCATTAAGAACACAATGCTGCTCTTTCTTGGGCTTTCCAACAAATATAGTTATGTTCCTGGGAAAATATGGAGAGAAAGAGCTAAGACCAGTCAAATGGCATGAATAGGAGAAAGGATTTTGAGCTTTAGGAAATGCTGTTCATTTACTTATGAGGATTATGTACACTGTATAAATAATGTAAGATTCTCTGGGAACATTACACAACAGACAATTATATTGCAGGATTGCTGATTAAGACGCATGGTGCAGACTCCTGAATGATGCTACTACTCAGACCAAAAACTCTAAACTATTTCTCATTTTCCTTTCATCAGTGTGATTCTAGAACACTTCCATTAAAGTCGTTAGGGTTTTACACATCAGAGCCGGCAATTAAACTGGGAAGAGTTTTTGCATGGTGACTATGTAATCTCTATTCTGCACCAATAGGACAGAAATTAACACTTCAAAGGCTGTATCAGATTCTGATCTGAGTTAGAACAAAATGAGTCTGACACAACACAACTGAGATCAGCAAACTACTTATTACAGATTTACATCTACATGGAATGAGAGCAAGAATTAGACTTGTATATCAAAGAGTCAGGTACTACATCTTATACACAGCTAGTGCTCCATCTATGCCTTTTGCTTCATATTTGTGATAGAAATTACATTCATACATCAGAGATATGAAAGAGGATTGACTTTCTCTGCAGTGATTTTTCACTTACGCTCTGGAGTCCCACCTAATCCTGAATATGCTGACACCTGTATGAACTGTACAGGGAGACAGAGAACCTCTGCCTGAAAAAGCTGACAAACTTACTTCATCTAAGGATTTTGTTTTCAAGAGTTGCTTGAAAGAAGTCTCATCTCCCTGCAACTCTACTTTAAGTATCCAGCTAGAGCTATGTATTTATTTAATGTTTTTATTTCTCAGAAGCGGGGCTAAGTCCTCAAAGCATACAGAAGATACCTTGCATTTACCTGCTTCCACCTTGCCTCCCTCCTTCTCCTCCCCTCTGCCCCCAACAGCCCCCAGTGGATCTTCCTAGATGGGCTCAGACTGCAGGATGCCATGGAGACAGTGCACCCCATAAGGAACAAGTATGATATGAAAAGCAGGTGATGCTTGTGGGAATCCAAGCATTGACTTGAAGCAGGCTTCTGAGCTGCCTCTTCCCTGAGTGTTCCATGACTGGGCTCTGTGGGACCCTGTCCAGGTTCTGTGCACACACACTTCACCATGGGAAGTGTCCGTTTGGAGTGAGAAGGGGTATAAGTGGCAATGGTAGAGACTCCAGAGAAGTCTCTCATATGTAGCACAAAAGCTTAGTCATTGTGCCTGAGCATAGACATCTCTGATGTCACAAAGTAAGGAAAACTCATGAGCTGTGATACGCTTCAGAATGTGTCGTTTTGCACAAATCACCCTTGACAGCATCTTTCTAGACTCCCACAGTGTCCCACATTCCTTGTGGTGATGTCCGAGGGATCCACAGCTTTGAACAGCCTGCAGTGGTTTTACCATCCTCATGACAGTAGCTATTCTTTGATCTGTCAGCATCAACCTCTGTTCTTTCCATTCCCATTCTCTCCTGAATGTGATTTGCATGATCAAGTACCACATCAGCCAGATTAAGAATGCTTTCATTGTCTTCTGTCCAATGCCATGAATTGCCCATTCACCTCTCTGGGGTTACCATTACAGTTGTTTCCAAAAGAAAACTGTAGCCACCTGGCAGTCCAACAGCCTGAGAACTCAGAAGGTAACAAGAACTTATCACCACAAATACACTGTGGAATGTAGCTTTTTTGTGTGAGGTTTTAATTACAGTTGGTGAGTGTGAATTTACAGCTGAGAGATGAGACCATGTGTGATATCAGCAGCATAAGGTGCCAATATCAGTGACTCTATCACTGTTTCCAAACAGAATTTATTTGGAAATAGCTTCATTGTTTTGAAGGGTCTTGGGAAATGCATTTATATCCTCCACAGAGTTTTCAGACCATGATGGTTAACACTTATCAACCACAGTCTCCTCAATTTTAACAGATAAAACTTCATTTCCACCCATACTGTTAAAGGTGGATTTATATCAGCATATTCAAAGGCAGAATTTGCTGATGAATCATTTTTGACTCAGTGTCTGGTTTGTCTTTCAATTAAAAAATTAGTTCTAATATGATTTGATTTCCTAAGGAAACAAGACTTATGCAATTACCCTTACTACATGTGTGTTCTGTATCTGCATTCACAATTTTTCGTTTGCCTCTCATAGCTTTTGCACCTGTTGGCCAGTTTCAACCACATTTTACATACTTATGGACATTAAAGTCCTCACAAGGTTTCTGAAAACAGGCAATCAGAAGTTTGTGAAAACGGTCCAGACCTAGGTCAAAATGTCTTCACTGCAATCAATATTCACGCAATCTGATGGTAACTCATTCATGTCTACACTTGCTGCAGTTATACCTTGAGTGGACAGAGCAGCAGATCAGAGGCAGGCTCAGAAACACAACAGTAAAAATAGCACAATCTTTGTCAAAAATCTACTCCCTGAAGCAGCCTGTGAGCTTAGTTACCTTTGGTATAAATCACAAGCAAGTTCGTGCATTACAGTGACATTACCCCAGATTTACACTGTCAAAGCAGAACAAACATGGCCTTGATGTACATTTAGTTACATTTAGCAGCAAGAGTGAAGGGTCCAGTGCAGCAAATCATTAATATCAGGATTAAGTGCATTGCTTTCCCTAGGACTGCTTAAATAAGGACTGCTCATGGGAAGGTGTATGAATCTACAAAGAGATGGAGCCAGAAGCAGAGCCCGTTCTGGTCCACACACCAATCCAATTGTTAGCAAAGATTTTCTCACCATAAAAACGTATTGGTACTGGTCAGCATGTAAGAAAGAATGCAAGTCAATGTTCAGCTCCCTGAATACTGCAGCTATACATAATAAAACGATGCTTTTTATTTTTTTACACTAGCAAAATGCTTACGAAGGTCTGTCAGACCATGAACTTTCCTCAATGCCATTTAAACAGGCTCTTTTCAGATTTAATACTGTGCTTTGTGTTCAGTGTGTATATTTCATTACTGTAATCACTCAGATATGCTTCTTTCTTTGTGAGATTTTGAGGGAAGAAAATAGATGCAGTTTTCCTTATTAGCCATTCCTTTTCCTTGTCTCTGTGACAGGCTTGCCGTGAAGAAGACTGTCAATTTGTTTTATCACATGCATACCAAGGCTGCTGCTTTTTTTTTTTAAATCCCCGACTCTCTTGTGTCATCACAGCATTTGTGGTCATGATCTCAGAGCACTTTTTCCTGAAATGCATGAATACAGCCTTTCTCTTCCCAACTATTATGGCTACTTCTGCTGCCCCATTACAGCATCAGTGTCAGCATAAATAATTATATATATTTAACCTTTTACAAAGGATGGAGTTTCCACATTTTCAAAGCACCTTTGAACCTGGGCAGCCAATGCTCTTGTTATTTAACAGCGTACTGATGTTCTCCATAATGAAATAATTTTCTGTTTGCAAAACCATCTTTTCCATACAGGCTCCCCTCCACCTTTCTCCCATTTGTGCCTGTGGGCTTGTCTGAGGCCAATTAAGAGAAAAAAGTTCCTTTAAAAGAAGACAAATGCAGCGTTAAAGCCATTTTCCTCCTCTACTTCAAAGACACTTTTCTTAAACATATCCCCCTGCAAAAGGCTTTCTGTATTACATGTCAGGAACAAAGTCTCCTTTATCCATAGTATATAACAGACCAGACAAACCCAGAACACTGCTTATACAGGAGGTGTATTAACTTGATAAGATCATATTTATCATATTCACTTTGATAAGCTTGTCAGTAGGAGTAGTTTGACACAGGTTCTGAGGTGCTGATGTGATTGCTGCCTTTTGCATGGGTGATGCTGCCCAGGGGACCACAGGAGCACGGAAGAGTATGAATAACTCACAGCCCAACTATGGATTAATTGACTTATGAACTTTTCACTTCTTCAAGAAATTTCCAGTCATACACCTGTATATAGTTCTTCTCTCCTTCAGCTGGACACATTCCTGGCTCCTATTCCCCTTCAAAGATGCACATTTCAACTTTTTCCACGTACCCTTCTCAATGCCCACAAAACCTTTCATCTCCATCTGCCTTTCTCTGCTTTATATCATAGTTTTCTCTTGAGAAAAATCTTTTACAGGAGGCGACCTTCTGAGATGTTTGATAGTGTTCAGAAACAAGGTGATGTTCTTTCTGTTGGCTTGGATAGAGATTGAGATGAGGTCATGAGAGATGATCTTTGGGAAAAGAGTCATGTTATGGATGAACTGCAGAACTGGGGATATAGATGGGCATTGTTTCAGAACAAAAGATTTTAGGGTAGGAGATTACTCAACTCTTTCACACAAGTCTTAAAACTTTTGGTCAAAATACTGTTTTGAAATTAAAAAAAATGAAGATATTAAATCAAAAAATGACAAAATGAAAGATTTAGATTTTTGAAAAAATGCCCTGCACTGAGGTGGGTGGAAGAGAATTATTCATTGAATTTTATCAGAATCAACAAATAATGTTGGTTTTTACTGGGAGATCCAAATTCTCTTTTTCCCTATGCCATTCCTTCATGATGTTGGGTATGTTCTTTGGGGTTTCCCTGCCCATCTCTGAAATGGTGCTAACAAAGCTTCCCTACCCACCTTTTAAAATTAATTATTTATAGCACACACTGATACTCCAAAGAAAAGTAGTTTAAAAAGTGAAGTATCTTTGTTATGTTAATCCAGAACACTGAACATTCACTTAAATTAATCTACATAAATTAAGGAAGGAAGAAATGATGTGGGGAAAAAATAACTCTAGACAAATACCATCCATTTAGTCCAACCTACTTTGTCCTACAGTACATAGCAAAGGGTGAGAGATTTCTCTTCGCAGAGGCAAGTTGCTGGAAAGAAGAAAACGTCATAGTACTATCTGTTAAAAATCTGTTTCCTCTTACCCAAGACATAAATCTCACTGTTGACTACGGCTGTGCTGAAGCGGTATTTGGAGTACTTCATTGGGGCACCTTCTGTCCATTTGTCTTGGCCTGGGTCGTACCGAAATGTTCTGTTACTTAATCGATCTGGCTCATCGTCAGGCAGATCCATCTGTATGAAATATGACAGCCATATAATAATACAACATTTGGAGCCCTCTGCACATGCCTGCATGCAATTAATCACAGCAGACAACTGAGCCGATAAATAACATAAACACATCAATTATAGCTGCAAAGTGATTCATACTCACTAGTGTTTAACAGCACCCATGACTTGTGGCGGGGAGTACACTGCAGAAGGCAAATGAACAAGAAGGCATCTATATTCTGCAGCAATAAGCTGAGGAGTTGGGTAATAACAATACATTCATGGGCCTGGCTCTGTCAGACGTACCTCTTTTACAAGGCTGCTGTGAAGTCCTAACAATAATAGAGGGAAAGCAATCTATGTGACATTTTTTATGCCTGCTAAAAGTTGAAATTTATTCCCACTGTTACTCAAACCCTTCCATGGGTCTCAGTAAGGCCCTTTGCTTTCTCAGGCCTGTATATATATATATATAACTTATTCTCAAGTCATTTGCATGTTTATTTAGTCAGCCTAACCAGAGTAATGTTGTTCAACTGCTGTTAACTTCTCTTTCAATAGATTTCAAAAGAAGCTCCTAATCCCCCACTATATCTTTGCTGCCATAATACTCTTTTTATACTCACTCCTACTCCTCTTGTTCTCTCTGAACTTCTTCGCTTTTTTTTTCTGCCTGACTTGTATGATGCAGGAAATTCATATAATGTTTTCTGGGTAAGACACCCTTGAATGTAAGCTGTGGAGGAGGATCCTGAAATATTTGGGGATGAAAATTTTCATGTAGACAGAGTAATAGAGAACTACCTTGCTTAGTTGTGATGGTGTTATATGTGCTCTTGCTTTGCTTGTTATTTTTCTTACCCAGAAGACCTTTCCAACACTAATGTCATGGACAAGATAGTAGGAGGCAAACTGGAAAGTAAATATATAGCCCTTTAATTACTGTAAGTGCCCAGGGGCATGCTCTTTCTCTGTGGTAAGTTTGAAACACTAATTTATTCACTGAAAGAGGGGTAAGATATGTATTTTCAACACAGATTAAGCATATACTTAGGAGCAGGAACCATTTGACATGCTGTAAATTCACATCCTACCTCATTTTTGTGGTAATGTTGACCTCAGAGCTCACCCTGTGCTCTTTATGTACAGAAAACATAACATCCAGCACCCCTTCTCTCTGTTTCAAGGGTCTGAAACCTACCTCTGAGCCTCACCAAACACTTTCTTCCATTTTAAGAGTTCCCAGTTAGCAAGGCTAGAGTCGTTGGGGTTTTTAACTCCACTGGCATCAGCGATGCTAGACCAATGCTGAGCCCAAGCAGTGCTGCTTGGAGTTAAGCCCTTGCCCTCCTAAGTTGTCATTTTATGTCCTGGCTTGACTTTGTCTTGTCTTGTTTCAATTGCAAAGCCTGAGTGGGAAGGGAACATGTATTTATCTCTGTCCTGTAATGGCCACATACATTTATGGCCCTCTATCAATGCTGCATCGTTAGCATTTGTTTGGGGCTGACAGAACATTCCGTGCCGCACAGGCACAACTCCTGGCTTGATGAAGCAATTTGCTTTCACAGTGCAGCTGTGGTAGCTCCACATATACAATCACCAAATCCAACAGGTGAGTGTGGGAGATATATGGTACCAGGACAACTCAGCACTTCACCATGCTGGTCTTAAAGCACTTCTTCTGAGAGCTTTAGTTAATTTCTTCTGAACTGTTCAGGTACACCCTAATCTTACAAAGCTATGTTTTCAAACCAATTGTTATTAGTTTGCTCATCTCATGCATATTTTTATATAAACTCAGATGCCCGTGTATTGTTACTGATAGCACTGGTCAGCAGGTATCCACTTCAGGTGTTTTCACTTGAACACTTCAACTATTTTTTTAAAGAAACATTCTTGGCTCAATATTCCTTACTTGTGCCTCCAAGCCACTTTCCCTCTTAGTCTGTTCTAGAGAACTATTAAGAACAGCAAAGCTGATTGTCAGACTTCAATATCTTTGGGATATAACAAATCTTTCAGTTTAAGGGGTTTTTTTTCCACGTTAAGTGTTTTCATATTTTAATTCTCTAAACAGCATGGTATCCTTGCTCAGTTGTTTCGGTACTAGAAACACTCTCTGATCTTTCTGTTGCCTCCTCTGGGGACTCCTGCACTCAAACTATTCTAAGAGGTGGAAATCTTGTTTGCTGAATGCATCTCACTTTTAAATACTTTAAACAGTAATTTAGTTCAAGAGAACACAAACCATTGAGATGTGATGACAGTCTGAATGTATCGCTATTGGCAATACGGATTACAGATGTTCTACTTCATTGCCAAATAAATGTGGGGCATTTTCTTGAATGTTCAAATTTAAACTGCACTGAGCAGTAAATAAGAATGGGCTATGCTCTTAAAGATCTTTCACACTGGTAGCAACTGGAGAGAGCAAGCACTGTTCCCAACATCCATCTTTCTTGGAGCATAGTTCTATATATTCCCTGTACTACTGAATATGTTATCTGTGGCCCTGCTGAAAATTCCCATTAAAACTTTACATGGCCAAGCAATGCAACTGAAACACATAAACAGGTTGATTAAAGAAATCTGTATTTCAGAGAATGCTTTGACTTTTCATTAAAAATATAATGAAAATCAAATAAATGAACTTCAGTTAACCAAGAAAGTTTCCTGAGAAAGTGAGGTGAACTGTAAATTTCAGATATAAATCTGTGTACATACTTTTCAAAGACAGGACTCAGTTAATGGCCCCTGTATGATTTAAATACCATTATTTACTGATAGCTAGAAAAAGAGGATGGTATAGTAAGGTAAGGCTGAAGTTAATTTATTTTTCACAGACTGTCATGAAAACAAGTTTCAAATAAGTATTTAATATCATCCTGGTTATTTTGAGATTTTTATTTTTTTTTTTCAAAAATAAAGTGTTTAACCCAGTAGCCATTTAAAATGAAACCCATGTTGATACAGGAGATGTATTTTAAACTCTTGCTCCCTATGTACATTTTTCTGAAATACCTGCTCTTCCTGAAGTTGGTATTTACAGAGAGGATGTCTTAAGATGGATATTATTCCTCTTCACCCCATTTGTTTTTCCTACAAAAGATGTTTAATCAGAGGAATGTGAGCAAGTTGTTATTCTGTTATCACTGATATACTTCTCCTATGAAAGAAGCACTACGAATTACACATCATATAAACCAAGCACAGCTCTACTTGTTAGTAAACAAACAAAACAACTGGCACATTTAACCTGTGGTGTCCAGCCACCCAGCACATAGAGCTTATTCTTCACCGTCACCACCACATGGCAGGCTAATGGTACTGGAAGAGGTGCTGTGTTTCTCCAGGTGCCTTGCTCCATAGCATACTTCTCCACACAGTTTGTGACCAGATACTGATTTTTCACCTTCATTTGCCCTCCTATTACATAGAGATCGTTATGGACAGTGCCCAATGCATAGAGTTCACGGAACTCAGTGGTGCACAGGCTATGCCAAAACTGGTTTCCTCGCTGGTGGTATCTGTAGGAAAATCCAAAGTTGTAAATGCCCTGGTTCACTGAGGTCCCATCAGCTTGTTTTGAAATGTTACCCCCTTCATCAGCAATGTTTATTCAGACAATAGCACAATGACAAGAAAAACTTTCTCCTTCACAAAGAAGTCATAAAACTGAGCCCGATGTTTGCTAGATCTAGAAATTTTAGTATGAGGAATCCTAGATATCCTTTCAAAGGGATTGACCCTAATTAAGGTAAGAAGATCCTTATTTCTGCATGTGCTTCTCAATCACCATTTCCACTGAAGTTAGTGGGAAGAGCAAGAGCTCAACACTGCTGAAAATAAGGTCACTTTATCTGCCTTGGTATGTATTTACTTCCTTAAATTTAGACATCTGCATTTGAAAATTGCTGTGACCATGTTTTAATTTTATCTTTAATCCAGAAAATGTCTGTTTTTCTTTAAAATAGATGCATCTTAAAAAGACACGAGGTTTTAAAGCTATCAATCATTATCCTTTAATCTCTGAAGTACTAGCATCATCATCAACAGAGATGTGTGTTTTCTTTGTCTTACTGGACTCCTTGGGTCATTCACTTGTCTCATTCCCCCCTGATAACGACCTAGAAAAGAGCATCCTAGGAAAACACTGAGATTTCAGCGAAACATATAAAATGTAGAATTTAATTAGATTCATTTACACAGAGATGCCACTCCTTTCAGGAGAGAAGGCATCAAGATTTGGTTGTATGTATACAATTCAGTGCTATGAAAATAAACTATGACAAACTGATTAATTGAAATCTCTGGGAAAACTGTCAAGTAAAGGATGCTTTGTCTAACGGTCTTTTTTTTTTTTTGGTCCCCAGAAACATGATTGGGATTTAAAATTTGTAAATAATTAGGGATTTTCTGTCTGAGAGTACACACCTATAAATTTCGATGCTCCTGGTCTTTTGTCTAGACATTTTGACAGCACTTGCCTCCCCTGCCACAATAATATCATTTTTCTCAGTGACAACACCAGTGCAAACACATCCTAAACCCTCTCCATACTTTGGAGAGGAAATGAAGTAAGTCTTTCGTGTCGCAGGAGCGTAACAAAAACTGGCATCTGCATAGCTACCATGCCTTGACCTAATGCCGAGAGAATTGTTGCCAATGCAGAGTAAGAGATCTGTAGTCTCCATGCCGTATCGCAGGCTGAGAGAAGGGTGACCGGACAGTCTGATGGCTTTCAGTGCTTCCTCAAACATATCATTGCATTCTGAATTGCACAGGATCATTGTGTTCCTTTTCCGTGTTTCCATGAGAAAAGAAGGGTTGACAAGCACCAGTCTCACTTGCTTCAGGAGTTCAATAAGGTGCTCTACACGTGACTTTCTGCTGTGCTTTACCCATCTAATGACAAGATCCAGAATACTCTCCTCCCTGGAAATATTCAGATCATCTGATTTTATGAGAGTCAACAGCTGCTGGAATTCAATCTCCAGTATTTCTTCCTGTAAGCTGACCTCAGCAAAATGCCGATATAAGTATTTCCTCGCTTGATCAGATAAATCCTCTGCCCCAATGTGGTTTGCAAAGTAGTAGATGCCCACACAGTTGGAAGCATCCATATGGTCCATCATGTACTTTTGACACATATTGAAAACATCTTCCATCTGCATGAAATACGCAGCAAGCGCAACAGTCTGCACATTCTGATTAGTGAGGTGCAAATCTGCACTGTACATGTAATTGAGTATTACAGACATGCTCTCTGCGGAGATGTCATACAGTACCACTTCTCCCTGTGTGCATTCAACCAAGCCACAGGTAAACATGGCTTTGAAATAGGGACTGAAGGCAGCCAGCACCACCTTATGGCAGGGGAATTTCTCACCTTCCGCAACTAGGACAACATCGATTATCTCTGATGATTCTTTCATTCTCTTTACTTGTTCCAATAAAGTCAAGCTATGGCGCTGCCTCCTTTTCTCCTCAGCCTTATGATCCATGGTTGATCCCCAAACTTCCTGGGTTTAAATCTCCTCAGAATTCAAGGTCCTCATCAGGAATGTTTCTAGAGGTAGAAGTATAACATTGTCCAATAAGAACAAATGCATATTGCTGTTAGGATCTAAAGCTAGTCATTCAATAAGATGTGATATAAATCAGTAATGCATAAAAAGCATGTAAAATTATGGTCAGGTCTCAGGCTCAAGGTCTCCAAGACACAAGAAAAGAAAATCAACAATTCAAGTGATATTCGATATTCAGTATCCCTCCCCCAAGCAGTTTTGTGATTTAAAGAACATCACAGACTTCCCTTCAAAATAGTCTTTTCCAGCTGCCTTCTCTCTCCTTTCCCTGATCCTGATTCAAAGCCTATCAGAATAGAAGGAAAGATTTCCACTGACTTAATAAACTCTAGATCAGGCCCTTAGTCCCTGAGCTATTCAAGTTTTGTCTCTCACGTGCACCTGAAGGACATTAGATGCTGAAAGTACTTTGTATTTTCAATAGTCCCTTCAGTTAGGCAGCTACAGGGGGGTAGTGACTTTCCAGTACTCACAGCTCCCCCCAAACTAGAAGTTATGCCTGAGCAGAAACTTCAGAAAAGGGTTTACAAGACTAAAAAAAAAAAGTGGAAAAACATTAGACGTCTCTCTTTTTTTTTCCGCTCACAGTGATTTACACCTTAGTAAAGCATGTGCAAAATAAAGCCAGCAGTGCAACCCAGTTCGCTGGCATATTACAGAGGCACAAATGTACATGTGGATGTTTAATACTGTGCCTTACCACCAGCCTTGGCTACTCATTTGCAGAATGGTTTTGATTCAGAAGTCCTGTGCTTACAACCTTACGAAGCAATGAGGAAGCTGCTGCCTCACTACTCTACCATCAGCTTTGTCTCTGCCCCATCACATCCCATCTTACCAGTAGCTCTCTCCCCAGGCTTCCAGCTGAGAGAGTCAAGATGATGTTTTGGGCAGAGACAGCTTCCACCCCTGAAGTTTGGTGGTGGAACTGGAAGGAATCAACTTGGTCTAGCTGGCCATATTATTTACTCTTTCAAACAGTGTGGGTCGCTGTTTTTCACAGAGTTGCTACTGGTTTGCTTTCTGATAAAGCACGAGTAAATACAGGCCAGCTTTTGAACTGCCCTTCTTCTCAGCAGGATGTTAACGTGCTGCAGATTCACAGAATTTTGGTTCCACTTAATCCCTCAAATGGGATTTTTAATGAAATTAATTATTCACATACTCTCTCTAGTTTTATTTGTGGGGAAAACACAACAACTTCAGGGTCCCGTTTCTGTTCATGGGGTTTTTTTGGTTGTGTTTTGTTTTACTGAACCTCTCATTCTTTCAGATCAGCAAGCTGCAGAATGTGAGGTACAGTGGTAGAGCTGTCAATGGGAGAATTACATTTACCCATCACTTGAAGGATACCAGTCCTTAAGACAGCTTTTGTTTCTAATGTGGTAATGAGATGGTTCTGTTCTGGAAATGCATTAAGGACTCATGTCATGAATCACCAATGTACAGACAAGTCCTAAATCTGTGGTATAACCATGTTTGAAACACATTGTAAGCATGCTATGAATTGCTTAATTGGACTATTCAAATGAGTAACATCCCTCACCAGTTTAAATATTTGCAGGATCAGGGTCTTGTATGACAGATCAAAATACATTTTTTTTAATGAAAAAAACTTTAGGTGGATTTCAAAGTAGTCCAGATTTCTCCACAGATCTAGATAGGGGGATTTAAAAATATATTATAGTTATTTCCCAGGTGAAAAGGAAATCTACAGCTATATAATTAATTTCAGACCTACTCTTCTAGCTGTTCAGTTGTTTCTGGAAGTAGTCATCATTCTGCTTTAGCAAATTACATAGATTCCTTACTTTGAATGCTAAATTAAAAGCCAGGCATGCTTGAAGACCAGCATTTCCTTGATTTTATCAATTCTTTCCATATTCCAAATCCAGAACTAGAAGCAAGACATGAGAAATTAATCTGGATTATTATCAGATTTTAAAAATGGATTTGGAAGACAAAACATTAACTTCATAATCTGAATGTGGGCCAAGCTATGAGCTCTTCTTATGGCACTTTTAAAAGTGAAAAGCATTAAGTTTAGTACAAAAAATAAAGCAATAGTACTTCCAAAATCTACACTTTTTTTTTACTGGGTATGTTGAAATTAAGTACTTCATTTGAGAAAGTGTTAAAATTAATCCTGCACTGACTGCTTCTGAAAAAGTCTTTACAGTCAGTAGAAGACCTATGAAATAGAAATTATTATCTTTTTTTTAAATCCCACATAATTAGATGGCCAGTTTATTGTTTTCCTCTCGTGCTATTTTATCACCTTGTAAATTTGATATTCACTGGATTTTGATAAAGGAACCACACCATATCTCAAAGATCATGTATTGTAAGCACTCATTTCTTAAAGCAGACTAGCTATAGTGTCTTTAAGCATGTTGTTCACTCTCCAATCAGATGAAAGTCTGAACTACCAACAAGACCCCAATCCTGGTTAACAATCTAACCAGGGGTATTTCTTCAAAATTATCAACTTCTCTTCTTTCTCTTATGATGTCATCTTTCACACATCCTCCAGCTTTTCCATAACGGACAAAATATGAATTTTTAATGTGAAGAACAAGTGAGATGATTAATCATCATCCTCTTTCCCAGGCTTTTGTACAGATCAGGAAGAAGCAGCATGTAGAACTGAGTTATGATTTCACTTCCTCCTCTGGTCACCTTTAAGTTTTCTTTCACTTTTAATTTAGCTTTCTTAAGAGCAAAACTTTGATTACACTGTTCAGCATATCTGCAAATTTATGTCTTCATTTAGCAGTGATTAGAATCTGGCACAACATGATCACAGCCACTTTCTCCTCTTTCATTATTAAGACACTAGCAATAGGAATCTTAAAGCACAACATAGTTCATGCCATTTATGTACTACTTTGGACTCAAATTATCTGATAGGTAAGTCCTATACCCACTACCCAGATGAAGGGCACTACTAATCTGCATCCAGTGCAGGGTCATCTCCTCTGCTGCTCACAAAGCTGGTAGGTCAGCTCTGGGCAACCTCCCTAGGAGCAGAAGCAGAACTACATGCAGCCTGGAAGCAGTAGGTGGTGTGGCTTCCTGGAGCTGGTCCATACCCAATCATCAGCTCATCCTTCAGGTGAATTGTGCAAGGAGTCTCCATCCTGCAGTCAGGATCACCTGCAACCCTCCAATCTCCTCTTCACCCAACTCACTGATCTCTGCAGAACAACGCTGCTTCCCTAGCCAAAGCTATAGGCAGGGCTTGGTTACCTTACACTTTCAAGAGACGATATTTGCATTTCCTCATAAGAATACACCTTCATCGCTTTTCTTTGATAGCACACCAGGCTCCCGACTGAACTGTACTCAATAAAATCATCCTGTTGACTTGTATATAAGTCTACTTTCTCCATTCTACAGCCGAGGAAACTGAAGCTAAAAGGGTAAAAAGAAAACAGGATTAAAACCCAGGGGTGAAATCCTTTCATTAACATCGGAAATTCATCCCTTTGCATTAGCTACAAGCTTGTCATTGCCCTTCTGGCTTTTAACAGTGTTTTCGTGAGGTCATTGGAAGGATATTAATATTCTCCTTTAAATCACTGGAAATACTATTAAAAGGTAATAATGAAATGATGCTGCTTTGCTTTCCCCTCTGGGTTACAGAGGAAAAAGGTTAGTACATTGATATTTAAAGAAAGGATAAATGTGATACAAATAAATTTGCAGTGAGACACTATGCTGAAGTTGTGCCAGAGGCTGGGTTGTCATTATAAAACCTTCAATGCAAGGCTCAAAATCCTTTGTAATGTCATCAGGAGCTGAAATCAGAGTCATTGCCTTATTCAGAGCTTTTGGATAATTTTTAATTCTATTGTGAAAAATGAATTCAGGTGCAAATCTTCATTTCATGTTACTTTATTTCAGAACCAGGCTGTTAATTTTCCTCCAATTCTGACTGCTACTTGAATTTTTATATCAGCTTTTTTGTTAGTCTAATTTAACTTTTTTTTGTCTTTGTGTCATGAACCTTATGAAGAGTCATATATAATTTTATGCAGAAGTTACAGCATACGTTTTGCAAGGCAGTAGGGTGCTGCATGAGCAGTTCAAAACATAAATAAGCACACTGCTGTGAGCTTAGCTCTACAGCTTTTATGAGGCTATCAAACTATAAATAAATGCTGTCCTCAATTCTCAGTTACACTGCAGCGTCTTTGAACCGCCCCAGTGCAAAGGGACTGCAAACCAGATGGAAGTCTCTCATCAGGAATTTCCCTTAAGCTCTGAAAAAAGCTACCTTGTAATTAGTCATTATTTTGTCTGTATTTTTGTCTGGGACATAGATTTTTCTTGTCTTTTCCCCAAGTCCCAAGGAATCTCCTCTTTCCTGCGCCGTGGTGGGAGGGTGGGAGCTGCGGGACCTAGACCAGAAGAGGTCACAGCACCCAGCATGGGGCAGCACAGGGGGCACCTCCTGCATCCTCCTCTGCTTGTGGTTTGTTTTTTTTCTTCTTTGCCTTAATGAGGCTGCCCTGCCTTCAGCCTGCCTCCTTCAGGTGCTGAAAGGATCAGAGTTCAGTCACATCAAAGAACCGGTGCCTCTGCCTATGAATTATTTGTGCTTCCTTTGTTATCAGAAAGCTGAGAAGCGAATCTGTTAATTGTATGCATTATGACATTTGGCTGACAGCCACGGTGAGGCAGAAATCAGTACCCAGATGATGATAATGTTATAATCTCAGGGTTTAATTATGAAGGCTGTGCGGGCATTTAAGATCAAGATTTAAAACCATGCAAGTGATCCTGCAGTGCTCAAGAAGGTCAAATAATAATGCTAATCTTGATATAAGGAAAAGATTTAATAAGAATAAGATATAGAAAGGAAGCTTCCAGGGAATTACAGATGTTCCTCTATCCATAGGATAATAAGAACTATTCTCTTAATTCTGATACCTGGAAAGATGCTTGATTAAATTATTACATCATTGAATTATAAGAATTTAGAAGGTAATAAGCTGATAAAAGCAGCTATAGCACCCATTTATCAAGAACAAATTGTGTCAATCCAATCTAATTTTCTTCATTTTTTTCCAGGGATAATAGGGAATAAATTAGATACTTTGTCTTGAGTGAAGTTACTGATACGGTCCTACATGATATCATTAGAAACAAATTGTGATGAAATCAACTGATTAAATCAACATAAGTTAGCTGCCCAACTGGCTGAAAAAGCAGATTCAAAGAATAGTTATTGCTAGTCAGACTAGGAAGCATTTCTAGTCTGCAGCTAGAGATATGTGCTGAAAAGGTCAGTCACTATTTCAGGGAACACTTCCTTGCATTCACTTAGATACTAATTCTTGAATTAATTTCATCCATTCTGTCCAGACAAAATACACAAACTTGTGGCAGAGCATTACGTGGAGGAATATCTGATTCTCTGTAGGAAATTTATGCCTATATAGTTTGAGGGGGCATGCAGGTATCTCCACTAATAAATGGTCCTCTGTAACAATTAGACATTTAGCATTAGGATACATCTCAAGTATCACCATAACTGCTAAGTAGTCAGGGTAACTTGGCTGAAGTTTTACAGATTCTATCAATTGCTAGTTACTCATAGATTTAGGATTTTCATGCTTTCAAAGGCATCTGGTTAAGTTAAATAGCTAAACCCTACTTGAGTTCACTGTGCAGTTTAGGAACTGAAGTATCTGCATCAATTTAAGGTAAAACTGCAGCCTTAATTTGCTTAGGCAGTTTTAAAAGGTTTGCCAGACAACATGATCTTGTCAGAGAAAGACATTCCCTTGCTCAGTCCAATCAATCTCTCAGGATTAGCCCCCTATCAAGTACATTTCAGTTTAATTACAGCACATTACTGTTTAATGCTGGCAAGGAAGAAGGAATTTTGAGTTTTTGAAACTGTGAACACTACAAATCATTAGCCTATATAAGATAAAGTATCACAGTCCTTCTGAGAGGGATTTTAACTATTTTTCTCCCTCAGTCTCTGCAGGACCTTGTTTATTTTCATGTGCCATCTGATACTGAGGAGTTCGAGTCAAGGCAGTCTGAGATCTCATGATAGTTGAGCATGGGCCAGCTCCTGCTGGGACATGTGGTTCTAGGCATGCTCGGGGAAGACTTTCTAGCCAGTTACAGTCTGCCACTGGTGTAAAAGAAGGCTCTCTGCAGAAAGACAGGCCGCTGACCTACAAGCTACTACTACAGATGTAGACTGTTGTGGCACTGCTGTGTTCTCCTGTCTGCACCACTGCATCCCTGCTGCTGAAAGCATCCCATTGCCAGCAGAGACTACAGTCCTCCCCCCTCAGACTGCTACAGCCACTGTCCTTTCTGCAGTGGCTTGTTTTCTTTCTCATTTCATTGCTCTTAATTTAAAATAAAAATAAAATGGGACTTAACAGGGCTCTTTGGGCTACTAACAGTAAGATTTTAAGCAGTCTGCAAAGCTTCAGAAATTTTGTTTGGGAGCACATTTGACCATTGGAGACCTGGAGATGCTTTGATCAGTTTTCAAAGGCTTTGGATAGTTTGATTCTGGAAAGATTTGACAGTTTGAGCTCCGTTTACTGCCAAGACAGAGGCCTAGATCTGGGATTGGATTAATATTGATCCTATCTCAGCAAATACCAGGCTTTTTTTTCTTTAAACTGTTATAGATTCATGAAAAAAATCAAAGCAGCTGAAAATGAAAAACCCTGTGGGCCATCTTTTCAAATATGCCTTCACCTGACCTTAATCTTACTCTGATTCAAAGCTCAGTGAAGTCAGTCAAAAGAATCCCACAATTTAAGTAGAAGATGGATGTGGCTCTGTTCACAAACAAATGCCTATAAACAAATCCCAATCTGAGCCAATTATGTGCTTTAATTGCATGAGAAGAATAGAAGCTAAATATATACATACAGAGCCCATTTCCTTTACAGTTCACATGTGCAGATCATTTTTCTTACATATCAAAACTAATTGAAATGGCAAAGTGCTCATTCACAGAAGAAAGATGCACAAGTTTTTTACATCTCCAATGACAAATGCCAGCAGAAGGAAAATGTTTTTCGAAAATGTATTTCAGTAGCTCTTTAAACAGCCTGGTAAAGGTCGTAGAGGTTTCTCTTTCTGCATTTGTCTAAACAAATGAGTATAGGAAAGGCTTATTTTCTGAAACAATTATATCGTACAGTGTAAATTGGACTGTCTTGCAATTAAAAAAATGTAATTTAATAACTTAGTGCAAACTAGGCGCTACTTGAATTTTTACAACAGAAAAGATTGTGAACTCTAATTGCTAATATTTACATAAAACTGAGATCTCCATTTGGTGAGCAAATGTTAATATGTAAAAGCTCTAACATCCCTGTCACTCAGCAGTGAAATTAAAATAAATTACACGCTGTAAACCCTTACAACTTGACATCAGCATTCCGTTAGTTACTGTTTGAATCCAGCCTTCCCCATAAATTTCTCTAGCTTTCAATCACTACCAAGCAAATATCTGGGTATGTCCACACCCACAGAAAAGAAAATTCATAGCAACACAGCACTACCTCCAAAACAGCCCCTGCACTAACACACGTGTTCAATACCTACTAAAACTGCAATCCCCACTGAACCCTTATATTAAAAATGTTCATCATCTTGATGGCAAGGATCAGTCCCAGGCACATATAGATACCTTGATGGGAGAAGCAAGGGTTTCTCTGAGCTCCTTTACTGGAAGCAAGTCTAGATGTTTGCAGTCTTGTGGAGTACACAAATCCCTCTCTGCACAGACCTCAGACACTGAAATTTCTGCATCTGAAGGCTGATCCTATTTCCACACTGCTGGCAAATACCATATAGGTGCAAACAGCCTCCAAGTTTGGTATTGCCCAGGGGTTGTCATCCTAACTTTGTAATTAATCTTCTCTATTTCCTCTATGAACTGGACAGCAGGCACTGTGAGGAACTGAGAGGGCTTCAACTTCGGCACCAACAATGGGTCCTACAGCCTCCCCCCAATGGAGCTGCCCTGCAGCTGATCCTGCGTCACCGTGTATAGACCCCCTCTCCAGCATCTGTAAGGGTTCCCCAAGACCCACATTCAAGTACCCCTGCCCATAAATTTCCCACACACCCAGCAACCCAAAGCAGCCTGGCCCTGCTGTCTCCATCTTGCCCATCTGTCTCAGTGCCAAACTCCCTGCTCTGAGTGGGGAAAGGATTTAAATGTACCTTTCTGATGCTGGGAGCGGTGGGTGTCTGTGAGAATGTGTGGGAGAGGGAGCAGATCTCATACAGCAACACAGGGCTTCTGGTGAGCAGTGAGGTGCCAGGACTATAAATAGTCCATGATGGACTCCTGACTGGGATGAGAAGCTGCTTTAATGTCATGCACAGGGGCACATTAGGACACAGGCAACCAGCACCAGTGCTGCTCTCCTTCTCCCTGCCCGTGTGCTGCCTGGCCCACTGCCTGCCAGACTCAGCATTAAAAAGCAGCAGGCTCCTCTATGGGATGGCACAGCCACTACTCCTGTCAGTGGCCCATCTGAAAAACAATCTCTCCCCCACAGACCTTGGCACAGGGCTAGGCACATCTACATTGTGGTTGGTTCTGGGGAGCTGGCACAGTTCCAGTATAGGTAATGGTGGTCAGGATGACTCCCACCTACCCCTGAGGTCTGGGTATCAAGACAGAGGAGGTGCTGTCAGTAGTTGATCCTATGCAAGTCACTCTTAAAACCAAGGCCACCATCTTTGCAACCAGAGAGGAATTTCCTCAAACTGTTTTTCTTGCCCTTGCTAGGTTGCTAAGAGCTGAAGCTGTGCATAAAGTCAGGATTCCTGACTAAATGTAAGTGTTATCTGTATCTTTTAATCAGACATAAGGCCTGACTATCTTGTTTGGGTTGGTGTAAATCAGAAACAGATCCACTAAATTAGTCCAGAATAGTGGGGCCACACTGATTTACATCAGCTGCAGAGCTTGTACTCTGTAAATTAAAGGGGAATAGAGAGGGCCATAATACCCTATTTATATCTCCATATGTTTAAGCAAAGATGGAAAAAAGATTAAGCAAAATTTAGGGTTATAAAAGTGATTAATGTTCAGCCTATACTTTTAGTTGCGAAAGACACAAAGGAGTTTTCAGAATGTTCTTTTTTAAATAGCATTAATTTATTTGCTGTACTAATTGGTTGATTCATCAGAACAGCTTCTGACAAAATAGAAAATGAAATGTATTTCCTTATCTAGACTTGTAGTCTGATGGTTTTATTACAGAGTTTTTCCAAAAGCCATAGAGGGACTATTCAGGAATATTCAACTTTTAATAATGGTTTGTTGGTTTTAGGGAGAAAACTAAGATATACAACATTTTAAAAAGCATATTTCATGCCATCTGCAAACAAAACTAGGGGGGAAAAAAAAAAAAAAAGTGTGATTGTTTACTCCTGTCAGAAAATTCGATAGATCAGATTACAAAAATATATGTATATTGTCTGAACTCCCAGATTATTCTTATTAAAAGTTCAGCTTTATCTTAGAAATAAGAGAATCCAATCTGATACTATAGCTTTCACAGAAGCCAAGATGGAACAGTGAACTAACGAAATGTCACAGATGTGATAAAAGCAAGCCATATCCCCTAAAATGCCTTGTTCTTCTGTTAAATGGAATAACTTATAGCATGGTGATGGTTAACATGACATATTTATGTACTGAATATTATTTATACTTAACCACTCCACTACACCATGATAATCATGTTTTCTTTATGGGTGTGTTTTTTCAGCTAATTTCTATAATGACCCAGTTTCACAAAAACTCTAACAATTTTTTAAGATTAACTTCTTTTATTGCTCATGAAATTCTAAATATTTCCCTTGCACTTCACTGAATTAACCAGGATACCCCAACTTGCAGTGGGGCGACCACTGTAAGGCTCTCAGCAGCACTTTGTAATTAGACAAACAGTAATACAGCAGAGAATTAGGTCCCCAATATTTTTGCTAGAATTAAAAGCTTTCTCTGCTGCGAGCCAAACCTGTTTTCACCTTCATGTAATTAAGTCGCAATTCTTTCATTCTGATATGATTATCTGTTGTCATGGTGATTTTAATTATAAAAATGAATGCCTAAGAAGCAGGCGAGGACAGAAGTTTTCAGAGAACTTTGTTGAGTTGCAAGAATATCTGTGGCAATACAACAAATGGGTGATCTTTTAAAACAATGGTAAGAAGCAGGTGTCAGAGACAGAAGAGACACATTTGATGTGAATATATATCAGTGCTTAGGAAGTGTGTTGAATTTAATGTTTTAAACAATTTTTGCATGGCACTGTTCATACAGTATATTCTGGTGTTGTACAAACAGACTCTCCCTTCTAAATCTCAGCTGCTAATGATTCACTGATTAGAAAGAGACTGACCAGTTTCCAAGAGTGTGTTTTTCCAAGTACAGACTTTGGAAACAGCTACACAACATTTAGAATCATAGAATCATTTCTGAGGGAAGATCAACATGAATGTTGATCATTGAGTCAAACCATTAACCCAGCACTGCCAAGTCCACCACTAAACTATGTCACTAAGTACCACAGTTATATGGCTTTTGAGTACCTCCAGGGATGGTGACTCCATTTTCCCAGGCAGCCTGTTCCAAGGCTTGCCAACCCTTCCAGTGAAGAAATTTTTCCTAATACCCAGCCTAAAGCTCCCCCTGGTGCAATGTGAGGCCATTTCATCTTGTCCCATCACTTGTTCCTTGACAGAACAAGCTGACACCCACCTGGCTACAACCTCCTTTCAGGTAGTTGTAGAGAGTGAGAATATCTCTCCTGAATCTCTTTTTCTCCAAGCCAAGTTACCCCAGTTCCCTCAGCCACTCCTCACAAGACTTGTGCTCTAGACCCTTCACCAGCTTCATTACCCCTCTTTGGGCATGCTCCAATACCTCAACGTCGTTCTTGCAGCAAGAGGCTGTGTACATTTAGCCTTTATCTGAGTCTAAATTATAGCAGTTGTTCTATCACCCAAGAATCCCTCACCAGCCAAGAAGAGGATTGGGAAAAGGAGGCCCATGGGTTGAAATTAAAAGGAATTTAATGAAATAGCAAAACTAACGTTAATGTCAATATAAAGTAAATAAAGTTATACTCAGCCCAGCAAAAGTACAGTGGTCACAATAAACAGAAAAGGAGTCCTCAGGATGATAAGCAAGACCCTCCAGAGATGAGGAGAAGAAGCAAGAGGAGGAGCAGAGTCAGGATGAACCTCTACACTTATAAACTTCCCCCTTTATAACAAGCTTGATGTTTATGGGATGGGGACACACCTGTAGCCAACTCAGGTCAGCTGCCCTGGATGACTCCAAACTGCTAATGGCCTGCAGACCATGGCTGGTCTGGGATTCTGTCCTAGAGAAACCAGCACAAGGGCCCGAAACTGAACACAGTATTTGAGGTGCAGCCTCACCAGTGCCAAGTACAGGGAAACAACCACTGCACAAGTCCTCCTGGCCACACTATTCCTAATACAAGCCAGGATGCTACTGGCCTTCTTGGCCACCTGGGCATACTGCTGGCCCATATTCAGCCAGCTGTTGACCAACACCATCTGAAAACAGAAAAGGTGTTTTGACGGGCGGGTGCATGTAAATTGTTCATAAGTGAAGCCATACCATGGTTTGCAATGAGTGGACTCACAAGCCATAGCTGAACTTTAGAAGAGACTTATATCAGCTCAACTCTAGGTGGTATCAGGACATGTTTTTTTGCTGCCACTGAAACATTGCAACCAACATGTTGAACTAAACTCATCACCTCCATCGCTCTTGCTGTCATTCTGCAGTTTTGCTCTCGCTCATTCTCTGCTGACAAATACGTAGTTTTACACAGACATCAGGTCAGCTCCTCCTGGCTCCGCAGTTCCCCGTCTCAGCCTCTTTTCCCGGAGAGTGAGTCAGCCTCTGATTTGGGGACTAGTACCTCACATTTGCTTTACTTCCTGCGAGTAGTTCTGGGATGTCCGTTCATCCACGTGGCATCTGCTGTGTGTGGAAGCACCTCCAGGTTGGCTGCAGTGGTGATGGCACCTGGCACCAGCACTGCTCACTGCCACAGCTGATCCCTTCTCCCGGCACGTCCCCTGGGCAGCTTTGGCATCCTCCCGCTTGGGCAGAGAGCCACAGTGGCTGCAGGCCCTGGTGGTGTGTTTGGACCACATTACACTAGGTGCTCTACTAATGGCAATTACTCTATTTGTATTACATTAGGACCAGTAATGATGGTTGGGTTATCATATCCATATATTCAGTCCCAGTCTGGACACATAGGGAGAGAAAAAACAGAAACAGAGATTTCCAGTTTAATCCTATTATCTGTTCTCTTATGTCAGTCCAAAGAAAACACTGATTTTTTTGTTGGGTTTTTTTCTGTTTTGTTTTTTTTTTTTTTCCTTCGGGTAAGTGTTGACCTTTAGAGCAGACCAAGGACAAATTTGAGCTGGCCTGTGACCACCAGTCCAGGGGGCAGCACCCCTTCAGTCCCTCTGAATTGAAATCTCTTTCTGTCTCTGTCAACCTGATTCCCAGGTTGCCTGACAGATAAAGTGGCATGCCAGCCACCCGCTGCTTTTTCATTTAAATAAATGAGAAAGTTGTGGCTAAATTAACACTCCAGCAGAGGTAATAAGGACCCACTCAGCAGCTGCCATGATGTATGCAAATTGCAGTTTCACACATTAGGAACTAGATGCTGCTTAATTTGTAGGTCTTTCTGTCTTTTTAATAAAAAAGTCTCCATTAAATTCAGGAGATCTTAAAAAAAGGCAAAAGAAAGCCCCCAAAGTCAACTCCTCACCAGTGCTTCTAACTGCACCTACAGTCTTTCTTCTGGAGTTTCTCTCCTGATCCCCTGAGAAGCAGTTATTACTGAATTACACTGCACTGCCAGATGCTTTTAGGCAAAATACCTGCTGATTTCCAATGAACAGACAGCCTGATTAAGGAGGTACTGCCAACTCTTTAGTATGAACAGAAACCTGAATTTTGGTGGGGTTTTTTTTTTCAGTGATGCCACAATTCAGGAGCTCAACATTCATCGGGTTTTTTGCTCTGAAAATGGAACTGTAATAATACAGAGGAAGACCTGTGATAGCTGCCAGTTAATCAGGCAGAAGGAATGGGCTGATAGGAGAGCATTTCTTCTCTTTTTAGATCAGTAGAGATGGGAATGGAGACAGAAAGAAGCATGTAGCTGGCTTGGCTTTATGGAAACGCTGTTCTATATGTTAGCTTTAGTGCTTTTTAATCTAAGAAAATTATGGATATAACTCTGCTAGGGTCAAAAAGATTTCTAAATGGACACCAAAACTGAAAATCAGGAAGGGAAGTGCATACTCAGAATAGCAGAAGTTGGGGACATTATAGCCACAGAAAGTAGAAATGACTAATATTTCTCAGGGTGTGTTCTGTGAGAAGCAGCAAAATATAAAAAACATTATAAATCAGAGTTTAGATGGCTCAGAAATGCTGCAGCCACAGGATATAAGGCTAAAAAAATGCTCAAAACTCACACAGTCTTTTCCAGGTTTAATTCAGAAAGTCAAGAGTTTTCATTCTAAAAAAAAATCCCATTCAGATACTCTGAGGTTTGCATATCTTTTTTGCTCTCCTGACTCACATGGTCAGGCCTCAAGAGCTGTTGCCACAGGTTTTTGAATGCCTTTGAAGGAGATGCTCTTTCCTTTGCCCTGGTCACCAATTCCTCCATGCTCAATTCCTGTTCCTGGATGTCATCTTCTTAGCCTTCACTTACCCCTTTCATAACCTAGAGATACCTTAGTGATTCCTGACATGCAAAGAAATAACAGGAACTTGCCCTGTCTAGTAATTATTTGGCTGCATGTGTTGAAACAGTTACATGAAAACTCAAGATAAAAAGCCACAATGAATTTGTAGGCAAGAAGCACTCAGGCTATAATCAAAACAAAGGGTCTGAGAGTGTTTCCCAATTCCCAGAAGTGACTGCATACCCGGGCTGAAGACAGAGCTGGCATACACCTCCTTCGCATCACTCTTACTCCTTCTCAAGGAAGGGAAACCTGAGCACTCAGGTGGGATGTGAGCTGCACCATGTGTGTAACTGAGCTACTGTCGATGGGGTTTGAGAGGAAAGGCCCAGAGTGCCTTCATTCTGCTGTTCAAATGCAGACTTGGCAAACTTGGGTGATTTACTAGTCAGGACACCAAAAAAGGCTGTAATTCTGGCTGCTGTGACTTTATCTGTCACTTGGTACAAGTCCCTGCCACTCTCTTTGGTCTTTGTCCCTCATCGCTAAACCAGAATGGTGATGCTTTCCTACCAGTCAGAGAGATTAATTAGCATTCACTAAGCTGCAGGGCCCATGTGCCAATTGTGCAAATTAACAAGGGTATCCATGTTTGTGTATTCAAATAAATTCTGCATTTGCTGCAGCCCCCCAGCCTGGCACACAACTGTACCCTGAAAAATGCATTAAAAAAAAAAACCCTTTCTTATGCAGTGGTGAATGAGTTATCAAATATGAAGCAAACGATGCATTGCTTTTCTGAGAGAGGCAGTAACTCTGAGACACAGACTTCTCTCATCGTGTGCATGAAGCATCTGTCCCTCAAGTGGTATGAAGACGATGCTGGTTCGTATTGTACATGTCCAGTCCATTCAGCTGGAGGTGGCTCCTCAATCCCATGCCCTGCTGCCCCAAATGTGACTGACATTTGCAACGTAGTACTGGAGCTCCAAGCCACATGATGAAGCTGTACCAGAGGCAGCCAGCCAGCCTGCACTGCCTATCAAGGGTGTCAAAGGGATAGGGGATAGGTAGACAAATGGTGGCAGCCAGAACAAGGAGGATGGACCACCTAGCACAGCCTTATCCTCAAAGACCTCAGTAAATGATGCACATCCTGACTCAAGCCAGACACCAGATATCCTCTTTCACCCCATGATCTGAGTCACCAGACTGCAGCTTTGTGAGTTCACCTGCAAGAGATCTCATGAATTAGGGGTAAAAACTTGGAAAGATCTGCAATACTATCATCCTTTTAATTGCCCATCTACAGTTGCCCATAAACATGTAGCTGATTTTGCTCAAACCTTGCAACCGAGCACAGTGGTTCATTCTAGAACAGCAGTACAACCTAGAAAAGGAACAGGAATTAGTATCGTTCAAAAAAATAAAT
Source organism: Actenoides lindsayi (assembly GCA_025331215.1). Lineage (NCBI taxonomy): Eukaryota > Metazoa > Chordata > Aves > Coraciiformes > Alcedinidae > Actenoides > Actenoides lindsayi. Next base: position 9,094 of record WTSP01019512.1, on the reverse strand, counting down.
TTTTTTCTACTTCTGTCCACAAAAAAAAGGAGGAAGAAATGTAGCATCTTCCAAGTTACACCCCATGTGGCATTCTTCCAAACCTCTTTCCATATGTTCCTAAGTGTCAAAAGCCCAAATGTTCCATATCTTGCTGCCAAATTCCCTGGCTTAATCCCAACAGCTCTTACAATACACTTGGGCATTGTCTAGTGAAAAAAAAATCACCTCAGATTGATAATTTAAAGTATACTTGATCATCAGATAGATATGAATGGCCAAGGAGTGCTCTGCTGCATGAATCATTCACGATCACAAATTTCAATGCAGCAGAAGGATGGCTTTCTAATCTGGCTGAAGTTGCCCCATAAATCCTTGTTTCTTGCAGAATGTATTGCTAGAGAGTTTTGAAACTGGGGGCAGAGGAGCCATGGCAGAGAGCTGTACTGCCAGGGTGCAGTCTGGGGTATGTGTCTCATCTGCGCTCAGGCAGACTTTGCTGGCTTGGTTTCACCCCTGTCTCGTTTCAGACTGAGCCCTGCAAAATCAACTGCTGGAGTTTGTTCTTGTTTTAAACCAAAACATAGATGCTGCTATAATCCCATCCCTGTGGGTTCTGAGGTACTGGGCACAGGTCTCAGGATTAGACTGAGGACACACACGTTGCTCAAATTCTCATACCCATTTCACAGCACAGGAGGAGAAGAGATGCTTTGCGCTTTCTGGCTCAAGATGCTGAGTGTTGCAGCCTTCCCTCTGCTGTCCATTTCCTCAAAACCTGCCAAGGTCTGCAAATGATGGAGTTTCATGCAGATATCTGTGTGCAGGAACTGAGTGTTTTCTCTTGTGCCTGAAAGGGTAGCATCTCCAAAACTTGAGTTTCCATTTTAAAAGTTACTGTAACTCCAGAGAAAATTCAGTAATGTATTAGGAAAAGTCAACAAGTAAAAATAATCAACACAGGCTGGTATCAAAGCATAGTACTGTGAACTAAAAGATTCCTATGTGCCAGAGTTCAGGAAGCCCCACCAACAGGTCTGTAACGGGAATACAAACTGACAATAGCAGCCCACAGCAACTGCAGGTGCTCTGGACTCCAAAGCACAAACAAAACCACAGATACTTTTGCTACATGAGAATCAACAACTGTAGCCAAGATATAACAGGTATCTTGTGTAGCAGGAAACAGGATGAGGGTTGTGGACTGAACTCCCAGATACCTAAATTTTGGTGTTATTAACAGCATACTCTGCTAATTTACAATAAGATCAAATACAAAGGTTGTTAATGACCTTGAGGATTGAAGGTGTCCATCTCTAAAGCACATGAGGCTCTGGTAACAAACCTTTGGTGTCCTGAGATATAGCGTTGTCTTCTTTTATAGGAAATACTCTGCCTATGGTGCTTTGTCCTCTTTTTCACTGTAATGCTCCTCATTTGACATCCCCTTTCTCTAAGTATACTTCTGGGTTAATTATTACATGCATTAATTCAGCCTAGGAGGAAAAACAGTGAGTGTGTTTTCCTGCACTAGAAGGTATAAAGTACATGTAGCAGATACTGTAAAAAAATAAATAACTGAGAGGGAACAATTACAAACCAGATGCAAATATGTGGTGCTTAGTACAGAGTAAGTCCCATGTGAATTCATGGTATTAACACTGTGCACTACTGGGCCTTGATTTTGTTGAGCACTTGAGGTAGCTACTTCTGTGCCACCACAGTCTATACATAGGAGAACACTCCCAGGAGTGAGCAGTGCCTTTGGTACAAGGTTTCTGTAAGACATGAAGAAGCTGCCTAACACCTATAGTAGGATTATAGAGTATCTGTTGAGTTCTTTTGTTGTTCCACACCATGATGCTTACTTTTTATCCAATGGGCATTTTGCACTAGGGATATTCTTTATTTCCTCTAGTATTACTCCTGACTTACATCAGTGTATGCAAGAGCAGAATCAGGTCTCCAGTTAAATAACTAATGCAGCTGTTTTGCTGAACCAGCTTCCTGGATGGGAATGAATCCAGTCAGCTGTGGATAACAAACCTCAGTAACAGAGATTTCAAAGATTTCATACATTAATTTTTTTCTTAATATTTGCAGAGTTACTTTTCTTACAAGATCTGTTAGGCAGATGTTAGGAAGTAATTACTGTACATGAATCAGAAAGAAAATACACATCTTACATGTATGAATGGAACAAGTAAAGAAACCAATGAGAAACATGTAAATGAGAAACAAAAAGTAAAATATAACTGAGCAGAATCTGACAGAATTTGCCATGGGGTTATAACGAAGAAACAGCACAAGGCAAGCTCCTCTCATGAGCTATATGTTCATTATATATCCAAAACAAGATGTCCTCTCTTTTCTAGCGACAGCAGAATTGTACTTATCATTCACGGGTAGAAGATTAAGTTAGCCTGGCTGGGCAGGTACAGTTTCCATCAACATCTAAGAGCCTTTCAGGCAATCAGATCAGTAATCAATGTGATAGACAGAACTAAAACATTGCTACATACACCCTCAGGCTCAAATATCCCAAAGTATCCTTAGATCACAGCACACATAGATGTAAATAGGGCTGATCACATGAGTTAAAACTCTTGCCTCTGTGTATAGAATTATTGTTATTTTGATATATAAACACAAACAAGTATTCAAACGATGGTGGTGGCAGTAATAACATCCAGGAGATTAACATAGAAAGCAAAATTTGAGGGACAATTTTGCCCTGAAGAATGATGCTATCCAGGCTGTGGGTTTATCCAGGACACCATATTCCCTATGCTTGCAAATCTGGGTAACCTTGAATGATTGAAAAAGTTACTGCTTCAGTTGTTCACAGTGATCTGATGGATAGATTTTGAGGTGAGATGGGAGTTAGTAATGGTGTAATTGGATAAACAAAATCAGGAGCACTAAGAATTAATTCGATCCTCAGCTTGCCTCTAGCATTGAGCCCACCTTTTCTCTGCCCTGATTTCCTCCCCCACATAGATAAAAATTTTATCCTTCCTTTCCCAAGTACTTCAAGAGCTCAGGTTAGAAGTACTTACTTAAATAAAATATCCCAGTAAGTAATAATAAAAATACTGCATGTCTTTTACAGCATTTTCCATCGCTAGCAGTTAAGGTAGTTCATAGATGAGGTTGGTATAATTACCTTTATGTTGCAGTGTGGCTCAGCCAACTGAGACCAAGTAAGGAAACGATTCACCTGTACCAGGAAAGCCCCATTAAGGGGCCTTTTTGGTGCATAAAGCAGACCTCCAGATTGTGCTGGTTTTCACACATAAAATCAATTTCATTCAAAAAATAAATTGCGCATCAGTAACCACGGCCCTCTAAAATCCCATCTCAGTCTTTATGAACCTACAAACACTATAAAAAGAAATGTTACAAAAGAAGACTTTAAAATTACAAACCAAGGCAGGATGTTTAATATTTCAAGTCTAAATTACAATATAAAACCTCATTTTAAGAAATGCTATGAAAGCATCGGGGTTGGGTGCATTTTAGAACAGCATTTGTTATAAAAAAAGAGCCTGAACATTTGGGTTGCCAAGGCAGAAACAAGCACCACAGACACATTTTACCCTTATGGGGATTCATCAAGGTTGTGCAGTGCAGCTGTTGTCTTAGTAAAAGAAAGTATCAGCCCCTGGCTGGAAGAAACAGAAACATAATTATGTTATGATGAGCTGGAAAACATGCAAAGAAAAACTGGAATGCAAAGCATGATAAATGATGCTTTGTCAATTGCAAAGCAGCAAGAAAACCAGGCGGCACAGTAATAACTCTTCTCCAGTCAATGCTTCCAGTTTGGCTACCAAAATAAAGTGCCTCTCTAACCACGGCAGAATAGATGTATCTTTTGGCAGTATTATGTAGTCCTGATACAACGGTGCTGGGTTTGTAAAGTGGCTTATTCAGCCATACTTCGTAATCGAGATGAGAAAAGGAATCGTCAGGTACTTCTCAAAAGTGAGACCATAATTGCATCTGGAATTCCATAATGTTGTCTTATTCTGATTTTTATGCATAATAAAATGTAAAGCTTAGAACCTTTTCCTTTAAGATGCCTTTTCATTATGTTTTCTGCCATAAAATCCCATTTCTTCTGAGGTGACCAACATTTTTTCAATAATAATAAGGCTACTTGCAGTCATAGGGCAGTAAAATAGGAAAAGCTATCCCGTAACAGACTCATTAATCTGTCTGTCCTCACAGTGACAAGGACAGGATTTCCCTTCAAGTGATGTGGTGATGTGCTTGTCCGGGGTATAAACCACTCAAGTTTACTCTTGTGATGTGAGTGAATCCAGAGGGAAAATTGGACTAATTACATACCAGCACAGGAAACTTTTATTTAGAAACCAATACTGGGCTGCAGAGATAAAGGGGGACAAATATTTAAAGAAAACCTTCTCATGATAAAGTGGAAAATTATTTTAAAAATAATGAAATAAAATAAAATAAATCTGGAGGAAGGAGAATTTGGTAGGGCTGACATGTGCCCACACTGCCCGGGCACAGGGAAGCTGTGGCTGTGCCCTCTAGTGCTGAGACCAGCAATATGGAAGTGCCATTCCTATCAACCTATAAACCAGGGGTTTGTGTGCCTGGGAAGATCCACTTTTCTGCAGCTCCCAGTGCAGACCTGCTCTCTTGCTGGGACTCTGCTAAGATTACACAACTCCAGACTTTTATAATAAATGTATTTATTCCCAAGGCAGAGTCGTTCTCAAGCAAGAGGGTTGCTAGAAGTATCAACTTCCCCTGTACAGACAAACTTCAGGGCAAAATTTCCACCTTTCATTTTGAATTTCCTACCTTTGGAGGATACCTTTTATATATTTCACACTAAGAATGCCTCAGAATCTGGTATTAATATTCTTGTAGGTTTCTTAATTAAAAAAAAAAACAACGAAACCAAATAAATGAACCACCAAACAAAACATGCGTTGCTTCTGTAATTAAAACCAACCAACTCTCAAATTAGCATCTATGTAGGATGGGTTATCTTCTATATATCAGTTTAAAGGACTGAAACTTATATTCAAAGAGTGTATTTTTAAGTGTGTATTTTTGGTCCTGTCAAATATGGAGCACAGGCAAGATACTAATCAGGTCACTCATATAGTTACTGTTTGCAGTCACAGTTTCTAAGTGATTTCTAATGACAGCATGATTTGCAGAATTTTTATTACCTACAAAAATATTAGGAGTATTCTTGCCACTAATTATGCTTATTTACATGGTAAAAATACTTAAGTTGACTGTAGTTTGCATCCAGGGGTATTAAACCATTTGTGGCTTAATCTAATAATTCTATTCCCACCGATTAGGGAAATGACTGATGGGCAACAAACCAGTGCAAACCTGCAAAAAATTTCTGTGATACGCAGATATCTGTGCGCTGACCTTTCAACCTTTCTCCATTTCACTCGGCACTAATTTGTGAAGAGGTACATGAGACTGCAGAATTGCAGACCAATGCCAAGCTAGTTATAATGTCTCCTGATATTGTTAACATGATCAATCAAACGCTGTCCTTTAACATTTTTTTCCTCAATCTGGTTTGTCTGACACCAAGTTTATTTTTTGGCTGCGCAATATTAAAATAGATACTATAGAGGAAAATGAAAGCAGCTTATCCCAGCCCCCACTCCTGTCTCATCCCCATACATATCCTATTCAGGAATGCCAACAGGCAAGCAAAGACAGATTACACAAATAAGTAAAGCTGAATGGCTGGACCCTAGCTAGGGAAAAATTTTTAAAAATAGCCAAAGAGAAGGGCAAATCCAAAATAATGACTCTAAACTGACAGTTTTAGAGGCATTAGCTCCTTTGCTTTTCATGTGATTTTAATTCTTCCTCTTCATGCTCCATCTCCCATTGTTTCCCATGTGCTCTCCTGCTTGCACTGTCTGTTGCTCCTCCAGCTGCTCCCTCACTACCGTAATTTTCAGCATTTTTCTGTTGGAGCAAATTCTTCCACAACCACATACTTTTTAGATATTTTATTATTGCCTTCTCCTCCTCTATTTTTTTCCTCCTTTTTGTCAGAAAAAGTTCTCTTTGTGGTCCTAGTGATCAGAATCCCACATCTCATGAAATCCACTTCTCAAACATAAACACTCCTTTGCAATTTAAGAGCATGCTATTGTCAGCCAGAGCAGAAGGATCTTATATGGTCTATGTACCTTTGCATGCCAACAGGATATGATACATTAAAAACCAATTTTGTGAATGAAGGACTAATGAAAAAAAAAAATTCCTTTCTTATTCCCTTCTGCCACTGTCAGAATTACATGGCAGCCTGCTATGCTCTCTCACATCCACCCTACTCTCTTTCTTCTCTCTAGCTTGTTCCCTCTCTCCCTTTGCTGGGATAACAACTTTTCATTATATGTGGTTTCTTTGTCATTCCAGAAATTGATTCTTTTCCTAAAAATTGCCTTATTTGAGGGCCTAATCCTTTTCTTTATACTCCTATGTGCACCTTGGGGTCAATGGAGATGCTTAAACTAAGCAGGGCTTAGCCTTTAATAAACCAAACACCTTTCCCTACAAGGGTTATGAAATTACTGAGTTAGTGTAAAGATTCACCAAGTGTATTTCTAGTTTCTATTAAGAAATAGATTTAGCTTAAACTGTATTTCCAAAACCTATTTCACTCCAGTGAGACAGGAGAGGATGTTACAATCTCATAAATACTGCATGTTCAGACATTCCTTTGATTTCTCACAGGGAGCTAGTACACAGTAATTGCTCTGTGAAAGCCCAGGATACTGTTTGGATATCAGCTAGGTGAATTCTTCAGACCCAAGCCAGTTTTCTCAGGTGGCTTTTCATTCATAGCTTAAATTCCGTAAAATAATAAGGTAACTAGTCAGCAGTTGATTGTCATTCATTTTTATGATGTTATTACAAGATGGGGGAGGGTGTGCTACCTATGAGAAGAAATGTCCACAAATTCCTGGGGGCTCAGGGAAGCCGAGGGGCAGGGAAGGAGGGGTCGGCCGATCCTCTGCTCCTGCGCAATGGTGAGAATCTGGGCCTGGCAGAGAGCGTAGGTTGTACCACAGTCCTGCTGCCTCTAATATTAGCTACACAGAGGTTAACAGGGTATCAAGGGAATCATATATCTGGATTGACCAGGGCAGTCTCACAAAGACAGCATCTCGCCCTCATGTCCCAACAAAGGTAATTTTCTTTGAGATGCTATTATTATCCTGAATTTTAGAAAGATATTTTCCCTGTCTACCCTCACCTCTCTGTGGCCCTGGGAACTCAAATATTCCCAGCACCACAGTGGGAGAGGAGCCTGTTCCTGGCATCAGTTTTCATGGATGGCTATAGGGAAGCAGTAAAGTGTTCCTGGCAAATAAAACGTGAGCATGGGAAGAGGCTTCTTTCCTTCTTTCTTTTCTTCTTAATCCAGTTATTATCTGATCTGTATCCTTTAAATACATATGCCCTTACTTCTTTCAACTTTGGAGCTGGCTTGTGATAGCTCTTTAATTGCACTCATCTGTGCTTAGACAGGAGCTGGCCTAGCAAATTGTACACCTCTAGCTACAGCTCCCAGGGCTCTGGCTAAGACCTCATCTGACCTAAATCTTACTCACTATAAACAACCAAAAATGTTGTGTTTGATTTTTTTTTTTTTTCCCATTCCATACGGGAATATGTAATTTTGCTTTTGCCATTTATAACTGCCCTCCCCAGGGCATTTAATATAAATGACGCTGAAACAAATCTGGTTTTGCTTTGCTTTTTATTTTTATATGGGTCATCTCTGAGGTTCTGCATTTATTGCTATTACTGTTAGCATATATTTCTTTCCTTTCTTCAGCCTTTGATCCCAGGTTTGGCCTCAGTGATCACATTGTACAGCTTTAAAAAATATTAATAGCTGCCTCTTCTTAAAAAGGCCTGAGACCTATGAGCATATGTAGGTATGTAAAAATTAATGTCCTGACGAAACACAGAAGGTCTGAATCTGTGCTCTTAATATAAACCATTTAAAATGCTCAATAAATGCTAAGCACTTACCAGTATTAAATGACAAAACTCAGTGTCAGGATGCTTTACGGCTGGGAAGCTATTTTAACTTTGGGGAACCTTGCTGTGACAATTTTTATGAGCAAGTATCATATACCATCAAACAGATCTCAAATTACACAGCTGTAACATAGGTATTGCATATAACCTATGGTGATTAGGTGCACTATTAGATTATGTGTATATAAATTATATACTGTGTTTATAATTGGCTTTTACCATGCATGAGGGGGCAAAGCAAGGGGCCTGGGTGCTCTTCTGACAGACACTCTTTTTGGTGTGGGTTCCAAGTCTGAAGAGCCGCCTATCTAAATGCCAACAGTGAAGTTTGGATTTGGGACTACTAAGAGCGGTTCAGTCGGGGGTAGCCCAGAGGGCAGCACGGCTTCTGGGTCCCCCCTCTCCGAATTCCGCGGATAAAAGCCGTCCGCGCTGCCGGGCTGTCACTCGCGGCCACCCCAGCCCGCTGGCAGTCAGCTGAGCGGCCGCTCCCATGGCCAGAGCCCCCTGTTTGGCGTTTGCCAGCCGGTCCGGGCTGCGGGCCCCGCGCCGCTCCCCGCCACCCGCAACCGCGTGAAGCCCGCAGGGCGGCGGCCGCAGGCTGAGCCGGTGAGGATCCACCCGCGACTGCCGCGGGCAAGGGAGACGCGGTTTCTCCTCCCCTCCCTTCCCCTCCCCGCAGCTCGGGGGGGCACAGCGGGGCTCCTCCGCTCTCCGCCCTGCCCGCCGCTCCCCGCTCGCTCCCGGCACCGCAGCTCGCTCGCTCGGCGCCCACCCCGGCCGAGCCGAGAGACCTGAAGCGACCGCGTCCCGGGCGCGGCACCGCCCGCCCGTCTCCCCCACGACCCTTCCGCCGCCGCCGCCGGGAGCAGCCGGTGCGCATCGTACGGTGGAGCCGCCCGGCCTCGGCTCGGCTGCGGGAAGCGGGGCCGCTACCCGCCTGGCCGCCGCGGCAGGATGCGTGCGCGGGGCTGGCGACCTGGGATCGCGTCGGTGCTTGGATCCTCCCTCCTCCTCCTCCTTCTTCTTCTCCTCCCCT
>WTSP01019511.1:0-17618 GCA_025331215.1 Actenoides lindsayi | reverse complement strand
CCAGAGAGTAGTGGCCAATGGTACTAAATCCAGCTGGTGGCAGGTCACAAGTGGTGTTCCTCAGGGCTCAGTGCTGGAACCGTTTCTATTTAACATCTTTATTGATGATCTTGATAAGGACATAGAGTCTATCATCAGTAAATTCACAGATGACACCAAGTTAGGCGGGTGTGTCAATCTGTGTGAGGATAGGGAGGGTCTACAGAGAGACTCAGACTGGGTCGCTGGGCCACTGTTAATGGTATGAGTTTCAACAAGACCAAGTGCCAGGTCCTGCACTTGGGCTGCAACAACTCAATGCAACGTTACAGGCTTGGAGAGCTGTCTTGCAGAGAGGGATCTGGGGGCTCTAATTGACAAGTGAATGAATGTGAGCCAGCAGTGTGCCCAGGGGGCAAAGAAGGCTAACGGCATCCTGGCCTGTATTGGAAATAGTGTGACCAGGAGAAGTAGGGAGCTGATTGTCCCCCTGTACTCAGCACTGGTGAGGCCTCACCTTGAGTACTGTGTCCAGTTTTGGGCCCCTCAGTACAAGAGAGATATCGAGGTGCTAGAGTGGGTGCAGAGGAGGGCAACGAAGCTGGTCAAGGGACTGGAGAATAGATCGTATGAAGACCATTTGAAGGAGCTGGGCCTGTTTAGTTTGAGGAAGAGGAGGCTGAGGGGAGACCTCATCACATACCTCATCATACAACTACCTGAAAGGACATTGTAGAGGGGATGGTGCTGGTGTCTTCTCTCGGGTAATTAGTGTCAGAACCAGAGGGAATGGCCTCAAGCTGAAACAAGGTAAGTTTAGACTAGGCACTAGGAAAAAATTCTTCATGGAAAGAGTGGTGAGATATTGGAACGGGCTGCCCAGGGAGGTGGTTGAGTCACCATCCCTGGATGTGTTTAAGCATTGCTTAGATGTGGTGTTGGGGGATATGGTCTAGGGGTGAACTTGTAGAGTAGGGTTAATAGTTGGACATGATGATCCCAAGGGTCTTTTCCAACCTAAATGATTCTGTGAAGTTAAGATGACTTAACAGTATCTTCCTGAATCCTATCCTTGCACATGTTGCTCCGAAGCTCCATGTCCGCTGTTGGGGTTCTGGCTTCAACTTGAATCTCTTAACTACTCCATGGCAAGAAAATAAGGAATTCAGACTCTGCAAAAGAATAACCATGCTGCATTGGCTTTACCTTCAAACACTTCAGATCTCTGTAAATGACAACAGTCTTGATGACAATTTCTGTAGCCTGAGTTCAGCTTTTTTTCTGAATCAGTGTATTGCAAATTAGGGCTTTCCTGGATGTCTTGTGAACTGCACTTCCAGTTTGATGCAGTCCCAACTGCTCTGACAATTCCCGTGTGTTGTTTATGTTCAAGTGATTTCAGTCTGTACAATGGAAAATATATTTAAATCCCTTTCCTAGCCCACAGGTTACACCAAAACTTCCCTCTCTCCTTAACAGCAAGACAGGTTCATACTCAAAGCCCTTAAAACCCACCTCTGTTGTCATTGAATGTTTTCCACTGTAGACTATGAGAATGTTCCTGATCAGCTTGAAGGCCAGCTACTTCTTCAATGTGTTTAGTTTGTACCTGTGCACATTACTTGTGCTGTCATCTGGTTTTTGGGAAGAGCTCCTTAAACATCTGCAAATGCACATCCTTAACTGCCTTAAGATCTGTAATTAAAGTGAGAACATCCGAATAGGTGAGCACTGGATGCTGCCTCTTCTGATTGCCTTTTTTCTCACCTGTGAAATCTGTTCTCCCTGGGGCAAAAGACTGTCTCATTCTGATCTGTATATACTCAGTGTTTCTCTGTGCATGGTGCGTTCCATGCATGGTGTATGTGTAACACAAACAGAAGATGAAGCTGTGTTAAACATTGTTGAGTGTCACTTTTTATGGTTATCCCAGATTCATGAGTTTCCCACTGCTTCCTGCAGTTGTGCACTTGGGAAGAGTAACCTTCTGACCCTGGCAGTGCAGAAGAGAAATCAGACCCCTGTCAGAAGACTTCAGAAGAAACCTTGAGGCTTGTTTCCTGCATCTGCTGCATGCCAAGTATATTTGTTGGAGTTGTGCTCAGTGGAAAAAAGACCTCTCCCGTGGACAGCAAACTTCATGATCAGGCCCCACACTGGGCTGTGCAGTGCACTCTATCCCTAGGGTAGACTTGGTGTCTTGCATTTGGGTTCTGGGCACTAGAAGAATGACTCAGCACCGTTGTTTCTATTATCAATCCTTTGGCATTACATTGCTTGAGCTTTCTAGTGGTGGGTCTGATAGCAATCCCTAAAACAGATTTATAAAGAGGTAAAAGTGGAGAGTGCAGGAACTCCTCTGACTGAGACTAACACATTAATTGTAATGGTCAGAGAGCACAAAGCATTAAAATAATAATAAAAAAATCATTATGCCTATCTGTACTTTTTGAGGTCTCTGTTTAATGTGGCTGTTATGAAGTCACGTTAGGTATTCAGGCCTTTGAATGGAGCCTTGCCCTGTGTATTCCTTTGATAGAAATGTTGGTTGGAAGGGATCTCTCGAGGTCACCTTGTCCAGCATCCTACTTGAAGCAGGGCTGTTACCAACATTAAATCAAACCAGCCATTGCTTTGTCTCGCTGGATCTTGAATCCACCAGGATGGAAATTGTGCATTTTCTGGGGCCAGCTTGATCTATTTAGAAGAAAACTAGTGAAAACTTTTTTTTAGTGCCTGATCTGAGCCTCCTAAGCAGCAATTTGTGGTCCTGGTCCTTGTCTCTTGATGAGAATTCTGATATCTGACATTTTTATTTCCTTTTGACAGAGCAATTCCAGTCACTTGTGTTGTTCAAGCCCTTTCTAAGGCACATGCCAAAAGAAGCGTTTACAGCACAGGTGCCTTAGCTTCAATTTCCAGTGTAACTCTGGTATTTTATCAACACTAAACATGATGAAACATGGTTTGAGCAGACAGTACCTAGAGTGCAGTGGCTTTTTCCATATGTGCAGCATTGTGGGAGGACCCTGTTACAGCCTGATACTTTCTTCTTCTTGCCTGCCTTCACAGGGACCAAAGCCAAGCAGAAATCTCACTTTCTTGTTGTATCCACTCTTCATGCCATAAACCTTTTGTTTGAAGGACTTTTACGTCAGTCTTTTTGCAGACCCTGTTGAGATTCTCGATGTGTCTGGTCTGCTTGATGGTACTGCTGAGTTGATGCCTTTTGGGGGAGGAATTTGTACTTGAGAGTGACCCAAGGCTGGTGGGCTTGGGACTGCTGTGGGGTACTATGGCCCTAACCAGCTTCCTGCTCCCAGATCATCAGCAAGTGTCACAGGAGCCCGGGGAGCTCCACAGACCTGAGCTTCAGCATTGTTGAAAAGCCACCACTCAGCTCTTGGCAGCAGAGAAGTGAAACTGTTGGCTGTGCACGGCTCAGGAACATTCTGGCTGCGGGGAAGCTCCTGTGATATTTCGCTCACCATCTGACCAGTATTGCCACTGTTACTGGCAGGTTATAGATTTCCCCCAAAGTGGAATGCAGTCACAAAAGCGTGTGTGTTTGCTTGTTTCATATGGCTTAGGTCAAAGACTAACTCCAAACAAGAACTCCAAATTGCCCATCACTTCCTGACCCTCCCTTTTTGCTGGTGCCTCCCCTCAAGACAGGAATTACTAATCCAATGTGTTTCTTGTCCCGGCCCAGCAGGTGGCACGGTTCATCTGCTGTGCCGAAATAAGGAACGGGCTGAGGTCGCCAGAGAAGAAATAGTGACAGAAACGGGCAATCAGGTCAGTTGTTTCTTCAGTCTTTTCTTTGCTCTTAGAAAGATTGTTGGTATGAAAGACCTGGAAAGCAATGAGATGCTCTGTTTTGTTATTTTACTGTTGTGTTTTCCACAGTATTTTCATATGGACGTGGAGACATCCAGTAGTTTATCATCGATAGGGTTTGAAGTGATTTCATTTCACTAGGTGATGTTTTCTGTGATTAATTAGTCCACCAGCAGCCTGCTGTTTTATTTAATGCTTGTTGTCGATGTGTTTTGTGATGTCCTACTTACTATTCCTAACTGTGTGGCTGGGGCTTTTAAAAGTTAATGCGTTGCAACAACATTTATGAGTTTACAGCATTGGAGATGAAGGGTTTGTGTCTGAATAACGTCCTCTTGATTTGCTAAGGTTGGGTGCTCTGTGAAGTCCTCTGTGTGGTCCTAGTTCAATGCTCTACATACTTTTACATCTCTCTCTCTCTCTTTTTTTTTTTTTTTTTTTTTACAATATCTCTTTCCTACCTCCTCCCTTCTGTTACATACTCTTTTTGCCTCTGCATATGTTGCTCGACATTTTATCTCTGTAGCTGTCACTGTTGTTTTCACTAATTATTCCACTGGGTGTTCTTACAGAGAAGGGCAATCGTTGTCTTTCTATCTTGGTGTACTGGTTTGGGCTGGAATAGGGTTAATTCTCTTCACAGCAGCTCCTGTGGTGCAATGTTTTGGATTTGTGACCAAAGTAGTGTTGACAACCCATGTTTTAATTATTGCTGAACCATCCTTACGCGGCATCGAGGCCTTTTCTGTTCTCACACTGCCCCACCAGTGAGCTGGCTGGGGATGCACAAGAAGCCAGGAGGGGACACAGTGGGACAGCTGACCTCAACTGACCAAAGAGGCATCTCATACCATATGATGTTGTGTTCAGCAGTAAAAGCTGGGGAAGAAGGAAGGACATTCGTGGTTATGGTGTTTTGTATTTCACATCACTGTTGGATGTGATGAAGCTCTGCTTTCTTGGGGATTGCTAAACACTTGCCTGACAATGGGAAGTAGTGAACGGATTCCTTATTTTGCTTTGTACACACAGCTCTGTTTCACTTCTGAAACTCAGCCCATAAGTTTTGTCTGGCTTACCCTTCTGATTCTCTCCCCTGTCCCACTGGGAGGGGAGTGAGCGAGTGGTTGTATGGAGTTTAACTGCCAACTGGGGTTTAACCCACCACACTTGGCTGGAGAGCTGTCTTCATTTTAAATAGTGACTTGGCTCTTGAACACAGTATTTTGATTCCAGTAATAGCTTTTAATGTGGATCAAAAGTTCTGGAGACTTTTTATGGTTCGAGATACCATATTGACTAAATTTCTGCTCTATGGTTTCAGCTCCCTAGTGTAACACAACCAGCATTACACTTCAGTTCTTTAATGGAGGTGAATTAGATCGGTCCTTCTGTAGAAATAAATACTTTCCAGCTGTCTATAACTGTGTAATCCCATAGCTGTAAGTAAGACCAGTGATTATCTGCATTACCTCCTTTTCTAACTCCAGACAGCCTGGAAAGAGGGGTGAGTTTGATGACCTCCAAAGGTTCCTTCACGTTCTATTTTCTGTCATTTGGTGGAAAAAAAACCCCCGAGGGAAATAATCTTCCTCTAAAAGCAGCACAATTGCTGCATTTCCATCTTTTTGGTAGGGTGCAAACCTTTAGTTTCTCTCTTTATGAAAGAGTATGAGGGCACCGTAGGACTTGTTCCTCAGCCTGGGAACAGGGCACTTGGATAGAAAGGTGCATCCAGTGAAGTGTTAGACAAGCTGTACAAGAGGCCCAGTGGGACATGTGAATGCACTGGGAAGAGTCATTTTAATAAGGAGTCCAGAAGAACATTCTTCTTTATAAGTAGTCATTCAGAAGCAGTCCAGGGAGATAATAAAATGCTTTATCTGCAGCTTGACAAGCTATATCCAGAGTTAACTTGCTTTTCCTGATCATCTGGATGGAGATCCTGTTATAGTATATACCAAAGTTGTGGGGTTTTTTCCATCTTCCACAGCAACACACAGCAGAGTTGGGCTCTGAAATGGTGTTGTTTGGCAGGCACCTGCACCTAGACCTGGGAACTAGGACGTTTTCCTAATCTGTTAAAGTAGATCTAGTCACAAAGATTAGGTCTCACTTCGAAAATGGCTTTGCTACAGTTGAGGATTTTTATAGGGACCTGGCCTGTGGGTCCTTTTTCTGAGCCACTCTGGCAGTCTTCAGCAGGTAAACGTTGATTTAATCTTTTTTCAGTCTCTGAAATCACTTGTAATATTGAACATCTGCCCCCAAAAACTTCAGCTCTTCTGCACCCATAGATAATGGTAGTAGCTTTGAAAGTAGAATGCTTTTAGAGAGGTATCCAATTAGTAACAGTAGAGCAGTGGAAGGTTTTGATCAGAAATGAACATTACAATGAGAAAATTCTGACTTAACTAAGGAGCTGAAATCCAATGGCTAGAGAGAAAGTCATCTGGTTTTTATCTTCAGGGAAGCAGAGTTATAGGCAGGGAATAATAATACCTTATAATTTTCTCAGCTTCTTCACTGGTCTCATTTGCCTGTGTAATGAGTATTTAAAGAAGCAGCTTGGAAAGAGAGGACGCCCTTTAATGATTATTTGTTGTTTAGCATGAGAACACATGCTCTACATAATTATTTTAAAACTGCCTTTTCCTGGGATACGTCATAAGGTGATCTGTGGTGTGTCTCTGAGACTTAAGTGCTGCCTAGGAGAAGAGTAGGAGTTGACATGCCTTTTGTGTGCTGATAAATGCCAGCGTGCTTGTACTCGGTAGAACACAAATCTGCAAAAAGCAAGAGAAATGCCTGTAACAAACAGTAAAAGTTTTTTATGCTTTGGAGAGAGGAAGTATGTCTAGCTTTAGCGGTTTAGAAATTTATGACTTTGCTCTATGTCAACCTTTTTTTTTTCCACTTTTTTATTCTATTGCATTCACATTCCTGGTCGTACTGTTTCAAAACATTGCAAAACCATTGTGGCTCTTCTGGACATGGCTTAGTGGTCATGATAATGTTGAGTAGACGGTTGGACTTCAGGACATGGCTTAGTGGTCATGCTAATGTTGAGTAGACGGTTGGACTTGATGATCTTAGAGGTCTTTTCCAACTTTGACAATCTGTGATATGGGGTGGCTACCAAGGGCTTAGCAGTTAATGCAGCAGTTAGCATGGAAGGGGGTGCAGAAGGCACCTGGCACTCTGAGACAGCTGTAGGAGGTTCAGTGATGCCTCTGAAAGTGTGCTGTCTTGCTCTGGTTGGAGCGACCGCGCCTGGCATGTGGGAAGCTGGCCCAGACAATGCTCCAGAGGAATGACGTGGTGGATGTTGGGCTTGGGGAGTGGTGGGTATTTTGCTCCAAGCTTGGGGCAGAGCATGATGGTGGCCTTATCTGTTAGGTTCTGCTGTAGTCAAGGTGCTGGGCTGCCCAGTGGAGTGGTGGCAGGACATGAGCAGGCTGCATAACCATAGCAGAAACAGGAGATTAACAGGGTCTTTGCAGAGGGTAGTAGAGCACAAACTTGTGTGGAAGGAGGAACAGCTGGAAGCTACGCTCAAATAAGTGGCGGATAGAGACTCCTAAGATGGGGAGGAATGGAAACTTGACTGCTGGCAACAGATGGCAGGCCTGTTATGTGCGTGCAGATGTGCATTTATGGGATAGGTATAGTGCCATGGTAACAGATGAGAAAGAACAAGCTCTCTCAGGGGAGGTGTTGGAGACAGATGAGCCTGAACCATTGTCAGTACTAGGAGGAAGTTCTGGGTGATAATGGCTGGAGTCTCCTCCTGTGAGGGATGGAGGCACCTATCTGCAGTCTTGGCTTGATGTCGTGAGAAGTCTGTCATGTGCTGGGGACTTAGATATAGGGTATTGTGGAGAGTCAACTGAGACTCATCTGGACCTAAGATTAGTAATTCTTACGGCCCAACCACATTGGCACCTGTGACATTGTGAGGGGTGACCTTGAGTTCATCATGAGTGCTTACAGAGGGTGAAGAGCATTGGGGCACACGTGCTCTCCTAAATCCTTCCAGTGAAAGGGAAGGGCTTGGGTAGGAACAGACACACCTTGCAGATCAACACCTGAATGTGCAGCTGGTGTCACTTTGGCCTTTGTCACTTTGTCTTTAGGCTTTATGACCTAATTGACCTTTTGAGAAATGAGCATTGCTGAGCAGGGACGACAAAGTGGAGCAAGAATATCTTTGCCAATAGGTTTGCTAAGCTAGTGAGGAGGCCTTTGGCTGGAGGATAGTGACCAAACCCAGAAGAGTATTGGAGTCATGGGGACAGTGAGTATGTGTCTAGGGGACAGTAAAATGGAGGAGGCTGTCACAGTTCTTGTGTGAAGGCAGCGTGACTGGGAGCCCATCTCAGATGCCTGTACATGAATACGCATAGGAAACAGGAATCCAAGCATGGCTGCAGAGCTGTGGTCTCACTGGGATTAGAGAGAGATGGTTGCAGTGCTGGAATGGATGTACACAGGCCCTTGTAGAAAGGCAAGCTGAGAAGATGGGGAGGAGTTGTGCTCTGTGCAAAAGAGTGGCTTAAATATGTGGAGCTTTGCTCTGAAATGGGTAATGAGTCGGTTGAAAGCTTATGGGTAAGGCATAGAGGTCGGATCAATGCGAATGATGTCATGGTGGTTGTCTGTTACAGACTGCCTGATCAAGTTGAGGAAGTAAATGGAGCCTTGTTTAGAGGGCTGGGGAAGCCCCATGGTCACAGGTCCTGGTACTTATGGAGCACTTGAACTACCCTGATACCTGCTGTCAACATTGCAGGGCATAAACAATCCAGGGGTTTTCTGGAGAACATCGAGGCCAATTTTTTGATGTGAGCGTTGGACAAGCCAATTAGAGATGATGTTGGCTGGACCTGCTGTGAATAGCAGTCTTGAATAGCTGCCTTGGTGGAAGTGGCCATGAGATTGTAGAATTTAAGATTGAGACAGGATAGACAGTAGAATTACAGTCTCTGATTTTAGGAAAGCAGTTTGGTTTTTTTAAGGTCAGCAAAAGGCCCTGGGAAAGCTAGTTAATCTTGAATGGAAACCTCCTCAAAGTGGAAGGTTCTTTCTGTTAACTGGAAAAAGACAAACCACTCGTGTTCAAAAAAAGCGAGGAGGATTTGGGAAACCACAGGCTGGTCTGCCTCACCTTGCTCCCCAGGAAAACGATGGAGCAAATCCTCATGGAAATCATGAAAAACAGAAATGTGATTTGGAAAAAAAAAGCAAACCCAACCCACTGTGGATTTATCAAGGGCAATCCTGTCCTGACCATCCTGATCACTGCCTTTGGTGAGATGACTCTGCCTATGGACAAGAGGAGAGCAGTGCTTGCCACTGTCCTTTACTTTACCAAGGCTTTTTACACTGTGTGCCATCATATCCTCGTAGGCAGCTTGGAGAGATGTGGTTTGAACTGCTGGATGACAAGCTGGATGGAAGACTGTTTGGAACATTTGGCTCTAAAAGTAGCAATGAACAGTAACAAAGCTGATGTGTTAACAATTTTTTTTTTTTAGTGGCATCCGTCATGAGTCAATAAAGGAGCAAAAACTGTGTAACATCTCTTCTAACAGCTTGGGCGATGGAGTGGAGTGCAATCTTTGTCAGATTGCAGGTGATCTTGAGTGGTGGTGGGGGGTGTGGAGCTGGAGAGCAAGGTTACTCTTCAGAGGAATTCAAGAGGTGAGGAAATGGGCTGGCATGAACCTCATGAGGTTCCCCAAAAGCAGATGCACAGCCCTACCCTCGGATGGAGTAACCCCATGCAGCAGGACAGGCTGGGACTAGCTGGCTGGAAAGCAGCTTTGCAGAAAAGAACCTGAGGGTGACTAGTTGTCCCTGAGTGAGCAGCCTGCCCTGGGGCAAGGAAGACCAACTACACCCCAGGCTGTATGAACACCAGCATAGCCAGCAGGCTGGAGCAAGGGCACCTTCCTCTCTGTTAAGCCTTTGTGAGACCACAGCAGGAGTCCTGTGCCCAGTCACAGGCTCCCCAGGAGAAGGAAGTCCTGGAGTGAGCCTGGTGGAGGGCTGCAAAAGTGACTAGGGAGATGGGACCCATGATGTGCAAGAAGAACCTGAGAGGGCTGGTTTTGCTCAGGATTAAGAAGAGAAGGCTCTTGCTGTAGTCTGCAGACACATGATGAGAGGGTGTAGAGAAGGCAGCACCATGCTTCACTTGGGAGTCTGGTGCCTCTTGCCCTTTCACTACAGATTGTAACAAATTCTGGCTAGATAGTAGGAAAATATCTTTTTAAGCATGAAGGTGGTCAGACACTGGAGCAGGGTGCTCAGAGAGGCTGGTGAATCTCCATCTTTAGAAATAAAACTTCCTCGGACAACCTGATCTCGATTACCTGCCCGGAGACAGTGGTGGGACCAAGCAGCCTCTAGAAGTCCCTGCCAGTCTAAATTATTCTCCAGTGCTGTGCCCTTGAGCATTGCTTCGGAAAGTTGCTTTCAACTGAAGAGAGAGCTGCTGTATGAATTGTTTAAACAGAAGTTTTGCAAGCTTTGCAATATTTTTGTAGTTCTCTGCTGTGCCTGACTGTCTGTGACGTGTATTTATCTAAGTGGGGCTCTTTTTTAATAAATTTGGCATTAAAAAGCTATGGCTCAGAAAATCAAGTGACTAAGGACTTTTAAGGACTAGAATTAGATTTTCCAGTTGCGTGTGTTTTAGTTGTGTTCTGGACACAGTCTTTTTCCACACTTTTTAATTACCTTTTCCCTTAGACAGGTCTTAACAGTGAACAGAGTCTCTTCACTGGCCCTGTTGATTAGAACTTAATTTTATTTTTTTTCCTTTTAGAATATCTTCTTGCATATTGTGGATATGTCTAATCCTAAGGAAATCTGGAAGTTTGCTGAAAAATTCAAAACAGAACATAAATTAAACGTGTTGGTAAGTCAGCATACTTAAAGCATCTGTCTGTCTGTCTCTGTGCATAGCCTATGAATTTGTCCAACAGGTAGAGCAGGCTTCATGATTTGGCCTGCAGTTGTCTGCTTGATGGTCCCTAAATGTTTTTGCAGTAGTCTCCGTGCTCTGTTTGCTCTTTTCTCAGCTCACATACAGGGATAAGCTACAGAGAGAAAAGCAGTAATTTTTTAGTTGCCTCTTTCAAGGTTCTTACCACACATTTTCTGTTGGACTTCCATTGCTAACAACTTTGTCACTATTAAAGCTATTCCTTCTTAAGACTGAACTTTTTTAGAAAGTCTGGTTAGGTCAGTCCAAAAAAAAAAACCAGGGAGAGAACAAACAGTTAAGCATCGTGGCTGCTAGGGGGCTGAGTATACTTTCCCCTTTATTTAGCAGTGAAAATTTGCTTGGGGGGGCTGTACTGAAACTGAGGCACCTGGAGCAGTTATTTTGGCACTTACTAGATGATGCAATTCTGATAGAAATGGGAATATACAATGATAGAATGGCTTGGGTTGGAAGGGACATCTAAAGGTCATCTAGTCTGACCCTTGTGCAGTGAGCAGGGACATCCTCAACTAGATCAGGTTTCTCAGAGGCCTGTGAAGACTCACCCTGAATGACTCCAGGGATGGAGCCTCCACAACTGGGCAACCTGTTCCAGTATTCCACCACCCTCATAGTAAAGAAGTTCTAACGTCCAATCTAAATCTACCCTTCCCCAGTTTAAAACCTCTTGTCCTATTGTTATATGCCCTTGTAAACAGTCCTGCCCCAGCTTTCTTGTAGGCCCCCTTCATGTACTGCAAGGCCACTATAAGGTCTCCCCAGAGCCTTTTCTTTTCCAAGCTGAACAACCCCAACTCCCTCAGCCTGTCCTTGTAGGAGAGGTGCACCAGCCCTCTGATCATCCTCATGGCCCTCCTCTTGACCTGCTCCATCAGGTCCATGTTCTTCCTGTGTTGAGGGCTCCAGAACTGGACACAGTACTCCAGGTGAGGTCTCACCAGAGCAGAGTAGAGGGGCAGAATCACCTCTCTCAATCTGCTGGCCCCACTTCTTTTGCTGCAGCTCAGGATGCAATTGGCCTTCTGGGCTGCAAGTGTGCACTGTTGGCTCATGCCCAGCTTCTCATCTACCTAGACAGCTTTTGAGGAGTGGCACCGAACGAGCAAGAAGGGGTGTAGGGGCAGATCTCTTTTGAAGGTGGGAAAGAAAAGCTCGAGCTTCCTCTGGAAGACAAGGCAGAGAAAGAAGCGTGTCTGACAATGTGCTCTCTGCACATACAGCTTGAGAGCTTCAGGCTGTTGGGGAGGATTTACCTTGCAGCACACCAGTGCAGTGCTGTGCAGCCCTGTTTTAGCCATGTGTGAGTCAGGTGGGGTGTCTGTGCAGGATTGCCAGGCAGAGAGAGAAGCTGGGGTCCCTACAGCCAGGGCAGGAAGTCAGTATGAAGCACCTCTGCTGGTTGGCCCTGTTCTTCTCAGGGTTATCTAGGGTGCAGCAACCTGCTGACCTGGCTAATCTGCCAAGTTTGGACCTAATTCTTTTAACTGGCTGAGGATGGAAGTTCCTGTGGGCCATTCTGCTGCAGGTTGCACAGCTTCCCATAATGCATTTTCCCTTAATGGAGAATAAATCACCACATAGAGTGGATGATGTGGGGTCAGTGTGGTCTCTCAGATGAGACTAACAAACTACACTGCATCTTTATGTTCTAATACCTGCTCTACAACTTGCATATTGCTTTCTGTGAGAAAAGTGTTTAAAAACACGGAGTAAGGCACAAAGAAGACTGTTGGCTCTTAGTGTAATACATCTGTGATGAGCCACTTCCGTGAAGAACCTCTTTTTCATGAAGAACTTTTGTGATCAGCGATAGAGTAGTATGATTTGGAATCACATGGTTTATCAAAACAGTTTGTAGCTTGGCCTTGCAGTGTCAGGGGACAGCAAACTAGCATGGACTGCTTGTATGTGTGGTTTTGTTTGTAGATACTTGTGTAGATTATCTTTGTTTACAGGAGTTGTCTTACAGGTCAACAATGCAGGATGTATGGTGAATAACAGAGAATTAACTGAAGACGGACTTGAAAAAAACTTTGCAACCAACACTTTGGGTGAGTATCAAAGGCTTAGTTCCCAAATACTACTTCTGGTTACGGAAGTGTGTTTTTACAGCTGGACTCATGAGGTATGTGCTCTTGTTCAAAGAGGGATCATACCATTGCTATGCTAGGGAAGGAAAGGAAAAAATATTACAGCTTATTTGGAGTGTCATTTTTTTTTTTTTTTTTGATTTTTCCATTTTCCAGTTGTTGTCATATCAGTGCCTTTTATCATAGCAGCAGTGGACAAGTGCAGGTAAGATTTAATTGAATTGGTTCTGAAATTTGCTAGGAAACGTTGTTCCAAGCAGTACTGCTATTGATACTCTCTTTGTAATATATTTTAAAAGACATTCAAATGTTTCAGTGGGCTTGAACAGCTCTGTCTGATGTGACAGAGGCACTGTGTGGAAAGACTGTGCCTTATATAGTGCCCTGGATGCTCTCAGTCTCAACATCTAGTCAAGTGGTTGAGTAGTACTGGGTGAGACTTAGGCACTCCACATGTAAGGGTTGTATCCCATGAACTGGGTGGTGGAAGTATGAGAGGAACAAATTAAGGGAAGCAAAAAAAGGGGGAAAGGGGAGATGTGAATCAGCAGGGGAGATGGTGAACAAAGTAGATGGTTCCCCTCTAAAAGGTATGGAAAATAAGTGAGCAAATAGTCAGCCAGCAGAGAGAAATGCCGTCTGCCACCACTGATATCTGTAGGGCTGAAAGCTGCACCTCTTGCAAAGAGATGTGGTGCTGACATCAACTAACAGTCCTGACACTCTTTTCCTTCTGCCTCTGTGCAGGGTAGGTGGCTTTCTCAAGACACCATCTTTAATATATTCAGAAGTGATATGTTAAGGAGGAGCTGTGTTGCTTTGTTTCAGTATTTTCCTCCTGTTCATCAATGTCTGGGACAAGGACAGGGGAAACTTAGGCTAGAAAGATGGGGCATTTGTAGAACTAATATAGCCTGGAAACCATTGTTGGGTTTTCTTCTTAGCCTTTTTCCTGTATTGTTTACTTTTGAAAACCAACATTTTGGGCATACATGTCTTGTGCTTAGGTGATATGGTGCATAGAGCTTGGTTTGGTTTTTTTCTGCAAGTCTGACTACATTGAACTGACAATTAATTAAAGTATAAAGGCACAGGTAACATTTTCTGCCAATTAATCTTCTGCTAACATTCTTCTGTTTCTCATGATCAAAATTCAAACTGAATTTTATTTTGCCATCAAATTTCCCCTGGCTGCAGAAATACAGAACTTCTACCTTGAGAAATGTATTCAGCTTAAATTAGCTGAACCCCCTTGTGGTCTTTCAAACAAAAATCCAGCGATATGTAAAGGTGCAGTTCTTCCAGAGAGAAGCAGAGTGAAACAAACACAACAGTCTGAGCAAAAAAAAAAAGCATGTTTTGGTTTAGTTTTAAACACTGAGGAAATTAATTGCTGGGGAACTGTACTAGTGCACCACTTGAATTAGATTTTATCACACAAGTAGAAGCAAAAAGTTCTGCTTTCCCAGCTGTGGATCAGCTTCACTAGAGATACACAGTTGCACAGAGGAAGATGAATTACAATTGTAGCGAGCTAGGAAAATGCCTTCATTAGCTGTTGTGAAAGTTACCTATGGATCTCCTTCCTTCATTTGTGTATCACTTGCTGCATGACTGTGTAAGAAGGTCAAGGAGGTGATTGCATATTTGAGCAAATGAGGCAAAACAGATAAGTCGTTCTGTGTTGTCCAACTTCTGCAGAGTTCAGACAAGGACTGGGTTGTTGGCTCAGACTGGTTCTCTCTAGGCAACAATAAGGATTAAATTTTGAAGCTTTTGGAACAGAGTGGGATTTGGTGGAGCTGGAAGAGGCTGTCTGTGCAAGAGAAAGCTTCTGTGCTTGCAGGTCAGGAACACACCAAGGACCAATGTGATCAACAGTGCAGGGTTTTTTTTTTTCTTCAGAGATGGGATAATTAATCCTATCTGCTGGAGTCATAGCAGGAGAAAGCTGTTTGGAGAAATGCCTGTCAGACTGGATGCTGGGTTAAGTCATTCCCTGTGCAGTAGGAACCTTTGGGCATGCTTTACTTCGGAGAGCTTATTTCTGTGTCTGTCTGTGGTTTTAGGTTCCCAGAGAAAAAGCTTGGCTAAATTAGATATGGCTGGTAGATAGATTGACTGTAAACTAGAATGTGGTTTGAGAGAACAAAATAAATTCCCCTCTCTCTGCCTCTTTTGCCAGAAAAGCTAAAGCCTGAAGGGTGACATGGGCTCAGGGCTGCTGTGTTGAAAACCTGCAGTTGTCCCCCTTTCTCAGGAGCATGGAAGCAATAACTCCTGACTGCCTGATTTCTGCAGAAATAAGAGAGAATAATTATTTTTGTTTTATTTTTTTTTCAGACCTTCACATGCAGACTGTTTCTTCGATCTTTCTTTCACTGTTTTTTCCTACACTGGATCTTAGCTCTGGTCTAGTAAAGGAGTGTGTAGGTTGTTCAGTTCTAGTTGATCATCTGGGGTAATGTGGGCAGATTTCCTAGGGAGCTGCTGATCTGGATGGGCAGATTTTATTTGTGTATCCTTTAGGTTTTTTACCCTTACTTTCCTCCTGTGGGCTGGCCTTGTACTTAGTGTTGAATCCAGGAGCTGGGCAGTGGCAAGCAATCATTTCTTCTGATGAGACTTGCAGGCTTCAGAGTCAACAATATTTTTTTTTCCTTTTTTTTTTTTTCTTTTAGTTTCATTTTAATTTACTTTTTTTAGTAAAACTCCCAACAAAGACTGTTCAGACTGGCAGTATTCAGTCATTTTGGGAAAAATCCATCAGTATTGGTAGGCAAGTGGAGGCAACAGCAGCATGTTCTTACTGAAGCACTAGACATTTAGCTAAAGCAATCCTAGTTCCTTTCTTTTATAGCCTGCCTCACTTTACTTTTACTCAACACATCTTCTTGCTTGACACAGAAAAATGACATATATGTTACATTTTTATTGCTGCTTACCAGCCAAGGGGATGCTAAAACACACTTGGAGATAAATAAATGATGCTCCCAGAATACATCTTTTCTTCAGTCTAATGTGCTCTCGTGTTTTAATAATACAGCCATATACATTTACTCTGTGTGAGAAGGGGTAGGGCTAGAGGAAATAAGATGCCTCTCTACCACAGCAACAATACAGCCCATCTATGGCAAATTGCCTACCCTGTGTGGGTAGTTGTCAGTCTCTTCCCTACACAGAAACTGTATCTAACTGGTGTTTCTAATTGGTGGACTGTTCTGAGCTATTGGTAAGTCAGACAGGTTGGATGCTAGCAGCCACTCTGCCATAAGATCAGTGCCTGATCTTGGGCAAGACAACCTTCCTTTTACCCGTGAAAAGGATGCTGTGATACCACTTTTCTTTCTAAAGAGCTTTGGAACTTACGGACGAGAGGTGCTACTTGAGAGGATAAGGTTGAATATAGTTGCAAATCAAGTAGCTGTACTGAAGCCAGGACACAGAGGAACCCTTATTGAGCTGAGCTTTCTAATTCAAGGGAAATGTAAACCTTTGTTTTGTCTTGTCTTTCATGTTCATTAGCTCTTCCCGTGCGCTCTCGGTTATTGCTGGTGTGGTGGAATTGACCCTCAGAGACAGCACACTAAAATCTTCGTTCCTGATCTTGTACCCAGGAAACAGACTCAGGGATGTCTCTTACTTGGAACTGCATAAATTGAAGGCTTGAGAAGATAACCAGGTCAAGGGAGAATGTCAGTTTGTTTTTTGTTTTGTTCTGGTTTTAAGACCTGGACATTAGAAAAGCAAGGCAATTTAACTGATTTTTACCAGATGAACGAGCCATTGAAATCTGTACAATAAAAGTTGGGGTTTTTTTTTGTTCCCACTTTTTTCACAGTTGAAATAACACTGTTCCTAATAATACTGCAAAGCTCAGGCAGATGGAAAACTTCACTGAGTGTGGTGCTGGCTGCTTGCCCTTATATGAATGTTAGCAGATTAAAAACCTCACCAACGATTTACCACTAATTGCCAGAGAGAACATCAAGCAAAAACTCTTCTAGAATCCATCAAGACGCTGGGGTCTGCAGTAATTGCACCATCAATTAATTTGATGTTATAAACAGGTAGTGGCTTTACAGTATTACTTCTGCTGAAACCGTAATTTTCTTTATAAATCGATTTTAAAGTCCAGGTTTTGAGGTCACTTTAAATCTGTAAAGCAGATAGGAGTATGTGGTCATGTACTACTGTTATAGGTGATATCCTGTTGTTTTCCAAGTCTGAAATATAAGAATCCTAAGGAGCCTTCCAGGTTTTAGCAGGCTAAAGCTGAGTTACAACACCAGCATTTTGGACATTTGCCTTTGCAGTGTTTGTTTATATTGTCTATTAGGGCTATTCTATGTTATGCTTAGTTTCATGTTCTGGTACAGAAAGATCTGTAGCCTTCTGTGGGAAAGGCCAGTCTCAAACACACTGTAGACTGCTGTCCCTTCCATGGGGATAGCTTCTGCTTTGGTTATGCTGTGGTAGGGATGGTGAGACCCACAGTGAACTAAGCATTGCACAATTGTGCAGAGCTACCTTTCAATGAGATCTACCAACAGAATCATTGAAGTTTTGGCTGGAAGAGACCTTCAGGATCATCAAGTCAAACTTTACTCCTAGCCCTATCAAAACCCACTAAACCATGTCCCTAAGCACAACATCCAACTGCCTCTTAAACACTTCCAGGGATGGTGACTCCA